>JARHVA010009420.1:0-122500 GCA_037957365.1 Torreya grandis | reverse complement strand
TCTAATGATGATGCAATGATCTCTTATTTTTTGATCCATGGGGAACTCTCTACCTCTTATTCCCTATTCCTCCTCGCTTCTCTCTTAGACACCTCAAAACCCCCTTTTAGTGGCCTTTATATCTTCCCTAGGTCTGATTTCCAAAATCCTCTATTGGTGATGAAACCACCCCTTTCGGTGATAGAACCCCCCTTCTTGGTTACAAAACTACCCTATCCATGATGAGTTTGTCAATGTGGTTTTGTAAAGTTTCCTAGTGAACCTATCATATAAGGGTGGTCATTTTTAAATTTAGGGTAGTTGTGTAATATTTAAGGATGGTTATATCCTTTTGGGTGGTGGTTATATAACTGGCCCTATAGGAAAGTGCACTTCCATCACAGTTCAAATGTCTTCCAAAATTAGCTCCCATGACTCTAGTTTTGATGCATTTTACATGTTTAATGTCATGTTTCTTGATTTTATCACATTGTGTTCACCTCCAACGAGGCCCAAATCACTCCCTCTTATATTTTTATCCTCTTTAGTTCTTCTCAATTTTAACTCTCCATTCGGCTTAGTTGAACTCCCCTATGCAAGCTCTCAACTCTTTCTAAAAAAAGGTCAATTTTTTTGTAATTTTATATCCAAAAATTGCCATTAAAAAATTTTATTGTGAAGCTTTTTCAGACACAACCATACTATAATTGCTTGAATATCCAACCTCTACTATGTTCTAGTAAACTACATTATTACAAGTGAAAGAGTGTTATTATTGTAAGCAACTTAGACTTTGTAATCTAGGACATTAGTCAGTCTCAGTTTAGATGCTCTCTATTAGTGGCCATGTATCCTCTTTTCCCCCATCTTGTTCTAGAGCTTATGCATCTTCTAGTTATAGAGTTTCTAAAATTTATACAATAATATAATGAGCTACCATACTGAGGATTCACTTATCAAATACATCATATGCACTTCAACTAATGTATGTCTTAGTCATATTAGAGTTCTCTTTCATTTCTAATATTTGTTTCTTTATTGGATGAGATTAGTGTAGTTGTTATTTTAATATATTAGTTTTCATAATTAAAAAAAGAGCAAATTTTATAGGGAAAGAGATATGTTTCTTTTCATTGTCTTTACTACAAAAAAAGATAATTAACTTTGATTATGCAGGCATTCTAGTAGATTAGTTATCTTTCAATTAGTAAAACATTCTAAAAATCATTCTAGGAAAATATTAAAAAATACTTGAGTCATTTTCAGCCAAATAACATTTCCTTTTCAATATCTAAACAAGTTTCTTGCATTCCAAACAATCACCTAGGCAATCATAAGAACTTAGATAATCATAGGTGCATATACAAGGCTAGATTTGTTTTAGTAAATCAAAATTGTTTTCATTCTCATTTATAAAATTAGAACTTTCATTTCTTGTTTCCATTTTATAAATTCATTCAAAATACTTATTTATAGCAAATTAGAGAAGTTAAAAAGCTACTATGGTTTGTTTGTGAACAAAAAAAATAAAAATAAAGTGTTAACAAGCCTTCAGAAGGTCCTCGAGAAGCATCTAGAGAGCCTGTCTAATGTGCAAAAGGTTCAAGATGTGATAACGATGTATAAGATATGGATGTATGATGTATGAAAGGTTGAATAAAGTGTTAGATACCTTGAAGTGGGATAACCAAGGTTATTAGTCTACATATGAGCTAATGTGTAATCATAGGGAGGAGTAGGGTCATAGGAAGTATGATTATATATCGCCCTGAGGTACAAGTAGTCAATGTTCTAATGAACAAGGAGTGTTGTGTAGTGCCTAAAAGTCAAACAAAATCAAAGTAAATAAAGAAATAAAAATGTAAAAGATAACATTACCTACACTTACTAGATAAGGATGGTAGTGGAAGAAGTTGACAACATGATCCATGGGTGAGAATGCAAATGTTGCATAATCCAAAATCTAAATCCAGCCCTAGTTCTATCTCTTATGAATAAAATATATAAGTTATATCAAATCAAATCATATAATCTAGGATTATGTTCACTAAGGCATCATCCCTAGTGTTCTCCTTATGAGGGATATGGGTAAACTAGACATCCTCAAAGAATGAGAGCAAATCATGTACCACATTGAAGAGGGGGAACAACTCAGAGCTAAGTATAGTTTAGGCACTTGTGAGTTGAAACATGACTAAGAGTGAGTTAAATAATAACTTCACATAAGATGTGCCTAACTCACAGGCATGATTCAAGGTGTCAATGATTGCATGATACTTGATAGCATTATTCATCTCACTAGTAAAGAAGAAACTAGCTACAACAAGCTCATGGCCCCATGGATCATTGATAACCCAAGACACAATAGTGGATCTAGAGTTTCCTTGACTACCACCATCTATGTGAATCACCACTGAGAGGTGCACCATGATGGGGGTCAAGGATGCAAGACTAGAAACTATGAAAAGGAAATCTCAAAACAAGTTAGGACAAGTGAGTTTCATGAGGGAAACAAATAATGAAACTAAGTCATGAACATAGTGGTTAACCAACATCAGCTACAGTAAGAGGTAACAAGGTAAAGTGGGGGGAGTTCAAAGAAGATGAAGACCAGTCAGTAAGACCAAATCAAGTCTCAAACCACTATAAATAGCTAATGACCCTACCTATAACCAAGAAAAAAAAAGGGAGTTAGAATGGATCAACTATAGAAAATTAGAGAAATGACTAACTAAAAGAATCACAGCAAGTAACTTCTATCCTTGGGTGCCCACGAGATGGGGCACAAGCTTGGGAGATTAACAAGGACCTTGAAAGGGTCTTGAGGACCAAAATGGGGCTAGATTAGGCCCAAGGAAGCCTTATATTAAAAAATAGAGGATGTCAATGCACTTAGAAGATGTCAAAACCTTTAAGATGGAGGTTTCATAGTCTAGGATGAAAAAAATGGTAATACACCCAAAAAGGGCCCACAAAAATCAAGAAAAAGGGATAAAAGAGTGAAAAGTGAATTATTCCCACTCTAAGAGATCCAAAGGATATCCCACAAGTTGCCAAAGCCCAAATAGAGCAATGAGGACATAGGAGCATGCCACAGACACACAGGATGGTTTGGGTAAGTCCTCTGATCAAAATTTTTGCAAATTTTGTTTATTTTGGGGGTTTGGGAGGTCCAAAAATCATTTTTAATAATTCTAAATGATTTAGTGAATGAATTAGATGAAATAAGTAGTCAAAATTATGGGGAGGTTAAGAGGGAAAAACTAGAAAAGATGACATATCAATCAGTTGCCTAGGGAGAGAGAAATAGGGAGCCTTAGGACTCCCCAAGGGGCCACACCCTAGGCCATGGCCTAGCTAGGCAAAGTTATGGCCTGGGACACTTCCAGTACATGGGGGTCATGGCATGTCCCACTGCTAGGCCATGATTTTTCCTATAAAGTCATGGCCTAGGGTAGAGAGGCCCCAAGACAAGCCTTGAGGAGCCTAGAAGAGCCGGGGAAGGCCCGAAAGGGGCTAGAATAGGTTGAGAAGAGGATGAAATGAACAAATAGCTTAAAAAACATGTTTTTTACTTGGTTTGTCCATTTCATGGCTAGTATCACTAGTCCATTTTCCTATTTCTTGGTTGTGTAGACACATAGAGGAGTAAGCATACCAAGGAGGGGGAGCTTTCACAAGCAAGGGAGTAACCATCATAGAGAGATAGACCATGTGAGGTCACCAACTAGGAGAGAGTCCCATCATGGTTGGTTGAAGAGGTAGATGTTCCACTTGTGGATAACTAGGATTTCCTCTAGAGTGTAAGACTTTGGAGACTAGTACATGTGCCTTCATTGCATTACTCTATGGATGTATTGAACACATTGGTGACCACATGGGTACCTGATATACATGTATTCCAACTAAGGCTCAAGTTAGAGGCTATCTTGAGCATTGAGGATGTCTAATGTATCTATGGGGTAGAGCCTATGGGGAGAGAGATAGAGCTACCATAGGTACAAGATATAGCCACAATTGAGCTCTACCTAGTGGGACCTCATTGAGAGTAGAATAGCCATGGAGTATAGATCACACAATTATTACCAAGGATACCACCACTATGGATAGTGATAGTAGACACTATGATTAGGAGACTCTATGATATTTGGGTATGGGGAGACTACCATTATCTTGGATAGGAGTTATCTAATGAACAGAGGGGGGATAGAGATATATTTGGGGTTAATATATTTTGGGTAAACTATACCAGTAGTTAGATCACATGCGATGCATAGGGGTAAGAAAATTGACACAACCTAGCCTACTCATGTCCTAGGCTTATGAGAGACTCCCATTGACATGATCAAGGATACCATGGGGTAGTGATGAATACCCTACACTAGAGGAGGGCACTACATGGGCTGTGCAATTTACAAATAGGGTAGGGTCTATGCGAACCACCTTAGATCTAGATGTAGTGTGTAGCTATATCTATGATCCATATAGATTCTTGGTGTGGTTGAAGGATGTTGAGGTGGATATCTATATGGGATAAGAGGAGCTCTATGGTCTAATAGGACCATACTAGCATCTAAGGAGGTAGGCTCTAGCAGTGTAGGACATACAGGCATAGCCTTGGCTAACTAGGGTTGAACATGAAGGGTAGTTGAGATAGAGTGAGGGGAAATGGTGGAGAGAGATAGCTATGATTAGGACCACCATCACCAAGAGGATTATGACCTATTGGAGGGACACAAAGTCCATCAACACAAATAGGTAAGAAAAATGTATTTACTAGATAGTAATTTATCATTTATACTCATCCTTTAGTGAGAGTTGATATGTGACTAACATATGTACTCTATGTGTGTGTTTAGGAGACCAACCTAACTAGACTAGACCCCAAGTAGACCTACTACTAAGGGAGTTATTCCCTGATGTGGTAGTGACACCACTCATAGAGTGGGTTCCACATCTACTAGTTGGGGTAGAGCCACATACTCACTTTTGATAGGTAGGTGCATGAGCCTCACTTGATATATCAAGGGCACAAAAATAGATACCATGAATAGAGGTAGATTTAACATGACATGAGGTATCCACAACATGATATAAGATAGCTACAACATGAGTTAAGGCACAACTAGATAGAGCATAGGCCAATATCGATCAATTGCAGGCTAAACTAGCTTGAGAGCATATTAGAGGAGTGGAATCACTTAGAGAGCAATTATATCGACATGCTTCCCTATATTAGACTATGGATTGACTAGTTATGAGGTAGATATCATGGTTTCCATCTAGATCAAGGCTACCATAGATAGAGCCCAATCATGGGCAGACTGGGATAGTATTGTATATGTATCCATGCATGTGGTAGTTTTGAGGACTATAAGCCTAGTCTTAGATAAATCCATGTGATTTACCTAGAAAAAAACATGTATTTTTATGATATATATAGTCATTTCTCATTATTATTACATGTATGTATATTATTTTGTGTGTGATGTGTATGCTTCATATGATATAAACTACTAGATACATGTGATTAGATAGTAGGAAATACTAATGAAGAACCTATGTATATGCACATATACAAGTGACACAAAGGTCATTGGTGCGAGAAAAGTGAAAAGGTTCACCTTACCACCATAGGCAATTTTCTTGAAGGGCCATATAGGCCCTAGATCTGAAACATCTTAAAGTAAAACCCATTGATTGGGTGCCATAGGGGATTGCCTTCGAGGGTCAAGAGATAATAATCCCTATTCTCTAGAGAGGCAATGATAATGAAGGGGTCAAAACACTTATGCATGAGTTTTCCCTTATTATGGTGCTCTTTGTCAAAAATGAGGACCCTATCACCTACCTTGAATAGATGTGGGTGCACCAATTTCTTGAATTAGTGGCATTAATAGAATTGGTAAGCATGGTTATGCTCAAGAGCAGCAATACATCACTCATTTATCTATTCAATCTTGACTAGGTGAGTGGTGCATTCTTCATCATCAGAGAGAGATCCAAATGTCTTAACTTGCAATAAAGGGATTAAGACCTCTAAGGAAGGAAAAGCCTCAAATTCATACATGAGTGAGTATGGGGTTACCCCTATGGCTATCCAAAAATTGGTGTGGTAGGCATAGGGGTAACCCCATACTCACTCATGTATGAATTTACAAACAAGACTTTACAAAAGATGATTTTCCCTACCGTTACCCCTATGGCTATCCAAAAATTGGTGTGGTAGGCCCAAAGGGTAGGATAGAGAATGAGATGCCAGTTATGTTTGGACTAGGCAATGGTAGGGAAAATCATCTTTTGTAAAGTCTTGTTTGAAAATTCAACTTGCCCATTTCCTTAGGGGTAATGGGTGGAGGAGAAATGGATTTTGAACCAAAAACATTTAGTGACCTCATGCATCTCAAGGATTTATAATCTTGGGCCATTATCAGCCATAATCACAATAGGGACCCTGAACCTAAAAATGAGCTAGTTAAGGACAAACTTGGTGACAGTCTTCCCACACATGTTGCTAAGAGGTATGGCCTCAACCAACTTCATGAAATATTCAATGGAAGTGATGAACTAGTGATAACCATCAAAAGAAGAGGGTCTAAACTCATAGAAAAATTAGAGATCCCAAAACAAGAAGGGCCAAGGTGTTAAAAATAAATGCAAGAGGCTTATAGGGGCATTGATAACATCCCCAATGACTTGGCACATCTTACACTTCTTGGCATATTAGATGGCATCCTTAACAAGAGTGGGCTGGTAGTAGCCCATCCTAATAATACATTGATTAGTGGCTTTCCCTCCCAAGTGGCCACCATAAACACTCCCATGAGACTCCTCCAACATGAGAGGAATATTCACAAGGGAAAGGCACTTCGTTAACACACCATATAAACCCCTCTTGAATAAGATGCCACCTATGATTATATAGTGAGTGGTAAGCTTATGGATATGATAAATTCCTATAAAGGAGAATTGATTAGATAATATTGAGTCTCAAGGTAATGGGCAATGTCCTGATACTGATCACACTCAAAGACCTCAATTTAATTGACCAAGTAGACCATCTCATTAGGAAAGGCATCATCAACTAATTTTGCACTAGGATTGGGTAATAGGCATTTAACAAGTTTCTCAACTATAACTAGACCCTTGGTGAATTTTTATTAATAATGCAAAGTTTAAAATCTTGAAGAATCATGATCCACCTTGTAGTCTTACCAGTAAAGTGTGTCTTATTGATCGAATAGCAGAGTGGATTATATTGGACAATCACATTATTAATTTGGCCCAACATATAATGTCTTAAATTCTTCATGGTAAAGATGAAGAAGAGGCATTATCACTCAATAAGATATTAGTGGAGCTCAAGACCAACTAGCATGCAAGATATGTAGTAAATAACTCTCTCTGCTAGTGTCATCCTTTTGACACATCATGCTCTCAATGGAAATATTAGTGATAGAGGTATACAAGATAAACTTGTGCCCCTAAATGGGTGTCATTAGAATTTCAGGATTATGATCAATACACTTCAATTCCTCAAAATACACTTAGACTTCAACAGACCACAAGAATGAAGTGTTTTTATGTAAGAGACATGTGAGGGGTATGGATTTATGAGCATATTCCTTAAGGAAACATCTAAGGAAGTTGAGTCTTCTAAGGAAGGAATATAATTGTATCAGATTACATGGGGGAGGAATCTTAAGGATCACCTTTATCTTCTTTGGATCTACTTCAAATCCCCTCTACAAAATGAGGAAGCCAATAAGATTTCCATTAGAAATGCTAAAAATTCACTTCTCAGGGTTGAGGCTTATGTGATACTCCTTGAGATGCTCAAAGATGATCCTAAGGTTTTGCACATGATCATCCCACTTACGAGATTTTATGAGGAGGTCATCAACATAGCACTCCATAATATTTTGGATGAGGTCATCAAAAATGTAGGTCATGTCATGTTGATACGTGGTCCCAACATTATTTAGACCAAAAGGCATGATGTCATAATAGAAGGTACCCCATAGGGTAGTGAATGACATCTTGTGTTGGTCTTCATGTACAATCCAAATTTGATTTTTACCTTAAGAATCTATCTATGAGGGATCTAATCTCAAAACCAAATGTGGAATCTACAATTTGGTTGATCAAACGAGTGGGAAAATTATCCTTTGGATAGGCCATATTGAGATCTCAAAAGTGGATACAAATCCAAATATATCTATTCTTCTTGAGAATAGGGACAATGTGGGAAACCCATTAGGGGTAGTCAATGGCTTGGATGAAACCAACTTGAATGAGATTTTCAATCTCAACCTTGATTAACTAAGAGATTTTAACCACCATTAGTTATTGATTTTGGTGAGTAGGATGGGTCCCATCATCCATAACAAGGTTATGGATAATAACATTGGTAACCATACACTTCATATCAGTGTATTCCTAAGTAAATACATCCAAAAATTCATGTAAAAAGGTGACCAAGACATCCCATTCCTCTAGAGTAAGGCTAGTACTGATCTTGATGATCTTTAGCCTTGTTAAAGTGCCAAGATTGACATCTATAGATCCTTCAACATCCATAACATTGCCTTTCTTGAAACACTCAGTTATGGGAGGGAATGATTGTTCTAACACCTCAGGCTCAACCATCAGGTCATTCACTATGGGGATACTAGGGGAGGGGCCATCAGAGAGAAATCTCCAAACCTAATTGATCAAGGGGATAATGGTACTTATGGCAAGTGTGTATGAACTTGATGTATGCCTTTCTCTCCTTAAACAAGTTACATGCCATAACATGAATGAAATAGAACTCAATATTGAACTCAGTTACTCTAGCGATCTCAGTGGGAGATGTATTGAGAGAGCCTATACTCTGATGGGAAAAGTGCAATGCAAGGGGAAGCTCAAATTTTGGGGAGACATCTTGAAATAGGTCTCTAAGAAGAGAAGATTTGACCTGGCATTGAAAATTACAAGAGGGAGTTAGATGATGCATGTCAGACTCTGAAAGAATGAACATTGTTTGATACTCAATTGGATCATAACATTCATCCTTGAGAAAATGAGACTCAAAAATAGGGGGTGTGTGGGAGTCCATAGAGCCCCATGAGGAGATAGCCAAAGCCTCACCTAAGTGATTTATCATTGTGTAGAGCAACCTAGGGATCTAGGTTAGACTCCATGGTATATGAACCTCACCTTAATGCATGAATTGGACCATGTGAAACATGGCCGATGTGATGGCCTACATGGTAGTGGTCCAAAGATGACCAATAATCATATTGTATGAAATATCTAAGTCTAACATACAAAACTCAATCTTGATTGTCTTGGGGCCAAACTTGACTTAGAGCTTCACATTTCCCACCAGTGCAACTATGTCATTATTGAAACCAACATAGTTGTGGAAATAATCAAAGATCTTCTAATTAATTCTAAACTCAGTAAACACATGAAAGGGCATGATATTTAATGTGTATCCTTTGTCAATGATGCATCTCTTAACCTAAAAATCATCAATAGAGGTCTTAATATAGAGGGGGAAATGATCCCTCTTTATGAGAATTGAATCATCTAGCAAAGAGGTGGGGTTGAAAGATAAGATGGGAGGATGAGGGTGCTCAGATGCATCAGAGTTGAATAAAAATTCAACATCATCCTGCAGTGGGCCCTCATGAGAGAGACCAAGCTCATCAAAGATGAGTCCCCTTTACTCAAGTTAAAGGTGAAGAATTTATTAAATGGAAATCCTAGTTGAGAGACCCTGCAACTCCTCTAAGATGAAGTAAGGACAATGACTAGCCTAGGGAGGGATGTTTCACTGAAAATTAAATCTAACATTGGGATTCCATACCCCCATGGGATGGATAGGAGGCCCAGCACCACCAGTCTCTCCAACAAGGTTAGTAACTGAATCTGAGTGTGTGTTGACAAAGCACTCATACCCAGTAGAGGCTATGTCAATAGCAATAATGACCTTGCTACTCTCATGCTTGGCTTTCCCTCTTAGGTTAGCCTGGGAAGAGGATCCAAAAGAGGTAGAAGAGCAAGAAGGAGAATAGGCCTTAACCTTTGATTTTTTATTTTTTTTCTTCTTCTTTTCCTTCTTGTGGTTAGGTAGAAGCTCTTTGAAGACATTCAATTTATAATTGGGTTCTGCAAGTGGATAACTCTAATATGGAGGTGAGGCTTTTGTACCAAACATTTGGGCAACATAATTGGCATCATTATGCCCCTTCATTTGAAGGAAATTCAAAACTTGGCCTAGTCATAAGGAAACAGTATCCATCATTTTATTATGACTGAATTGGAAGCCTTATTTTCATTTGGCTTCTTACTCAAAGCATTTACCTCATGGCTATCCTTCATGTCCTTCTTCTTGGGAGGAGAATCAATGATACCATCACTAGTCATGTTGCAATTACGATCACATAAAGAGGATGACTTTTGGGTTGGCACAAGTTGTATGCCCATACATACCTCAAAGACTTCAATCTTTAGACACTCATTAATAACTTCATCATATGATGTGGGCTCATGATTAAAGACCTCAAGGTGAACCTCGTACCTCAATGCTCACATAAACATATCATAAAGTTGATTATCCAAGAACCTTGTTTTGCATGCATGGATGACTAAGTGCCATCTACACACAAAATCAAATTTTGACTCACCCTTAGACTATACCATGGAGGTGAGTGATTGGATGCCTAGGTTGAATAGTATAAAGATATCAAAGTATTGGAGGAAGTCATCCAGAAGGAGCTAAAAAATAGAGAGAGAATCAGGAAGTAAATTTAGAAACTAAATGAGAGATTTGACTCATAGAGAATGAGCAAAGAGATTCAACATCATGCCTTCATCTTATTCCTAATCCATACACACCATAATGAATGTTGTATTATTCTCTATGAGATTGGATTCTTGAGTCCCATTGAACTTAGGATGTTTAAGGATAGGAGTAGGAAGGGGAATAACACATACCCAAGGGGCTAGAGGATTCTTATGGAGATCCTCATAGGCATAGTTGATAGTAGGATGGTGATGAGATCTAGGAGGGGGCTCATGATGGTGATGATGTTTCCTATGATAATATACATCATCATAACCTTGATCATGGAGAGGATGATGCTAAGGTGGCTCTTAATATGGGAGACGCTCATGATAGAAGTCATCTCTACCATGGAGTGGGGAATGACCATGGAAGGATAATTTTCCCTATAAGGATGATGGGATGATGTGGCATACTTATGGAAATTGTCATGATGACCTAGGTCTCCATGATTTTGGTCACATGCCATCAAGTGAGGGTCAATTTTAGGGTACTGATGCTCAAGATAGGCATCTCATGGATCTCTAGTTTATAGGTGGTTATCAAAATTATTACATTCATCTGAAACTCTAAAGGATGGACTAGGAGGATGGGGGGACTCCTCATGATGGAGATATATCACTAATTTGGAATACTTATGACTTAAAACATAGACATGAGGGTGTTCTTGTTGTATATTCTCCTATTGGGAAAGGGGTAGGGAACTCATGCAAGAACTAGTTAAGGCACTTGAAACTAAATGGGTGTGATCTCTATCTCCAGAAGAAGCATGTCACCTACTCATAAGGGGAGAAGGGTACACTTCATTCACCTAAAGGCATCTATGGAAATAATTAATGATCATGTGTATCTCATTAGGTATCAATTGTGCAAGGGGATCTCATCACCTCAAATGGGTGAATGAGTCATGGCATGAGGCCAAGGGGAAACAACCTGAAATGAATGAAGCTCAGATTGGTAAAAAGGGGACTGAGTCTTTTGGTTATATACTTGCCAATATTGTTCCCTTTAGAATGCAAGAGGGTCTAGGTCACCATGTTGGGTCAAGGGAACCTCTTGGATCCTATGGTGTCTATGGTATTCCATTGTAGTTGTGACTTGATCATGAGTGAGCTTAGGGATAAGGCCTTGAATCTAGTAGGATTGGTATCTCAAGGGTGGGAGGTTAGCCATGGATGAAATGAAGCATGATCAACATAGGAGACAATATAAAAGGTAAATAGATGGATAACCAATAGGTAAAATGACACAAAACCAAAGTATGATAAAACAACCAAGGTAAAAGCCAAAACATAATTGAAAGTAAATACTAACAACTAACAAAGGGGAGTTGGCTAAGAGATCTCTAAATAGGATAGAATTATCATGAGACCATATGTGAGGTCCCACTAGGCATTCTAGAATTTATCTCTAAGAATGTGAATGGAGCCACTAGTGTTTGGCAAGGGGGTACACAAGGTACTTAAACAAACCACTAGGAGGCTAGAAGGCTCAAGGATTCTATAGGCTATAGGAGATCTATAGTGGCTATCTAATTTGTTAGCTTGCACCAAGCTATAAATAGACTCATAAACCAGGATAGGGCTAGCATGATCAAGCACACAAAGGATGCACGTATCTCTAGTGGATATAACCATAGTAAAGTAAGTAGCTAATACTAGAAAACTATTTGCATACAAATTGTGGAAATAACAATGTTGAATAAAGAGAGTTAATAAGCAATGAGTAAACTTAGAATCAAAGGCACTTTCAGGCCAAATGAAAGATGTTTTAATAATTAAATATGTTTTCAAGCAAGGGTTAAATATCATGTCTAATATAAGTTTGAGATAACTCTTTACTTTCAACATTATTATTCCTTAATAATGTAATTTTTTTGGTTTATCAAGAAGAGAGACTATTTATTCAAGTTGTATAGATTATTTTAAGCATGTAGGATTATACTATGTAATAAGAAATGTTTCCAATGCAATCATGACATATAATGGAAGATGTTTCAATCAATGAATATATTCTTAACCACATAAAAATGCAATAAACTTCAAAAACTATCTTAGATAATGCCCTAAATAAGCTAAATCACTAAAACAATCAAAACCTAACATGTATATTACTCTAAAAAAATAAGAATTTCACTATGCATATAAAAGTGCCTTCATATAAAACTCAAAATAAGTGTGCATATTTTTTACCAACTAATTATCCAAGCTAAGAATCAAGACAAGAAGAGGATCAGGCTGTGTATGAGTTGAGTCTAGACCAAGATCCAAAAGTTGTAGGAGATTTGAAGGAAAATCTACCAACTAAGAGAGCCAATGTAAGGATCATAAGAATAGGTGAAATGGAGTCTTGAGGGAGCTAGGATCAAACCACAAGCTTTAGGAACATTGTAGAGAGCAATATGAATCACCAAGATAAGTTTTAGAGTGGTAGGGCATCCCTTGTCATAATGAAAGCTAAGTTTGCCAAGCAAGAACTAGGTGAGATTAAAGAAGGCATTCAAGCTTTGAGTGTGATGATCAAGTGGGAAAATTGGAGAAAAAATATAGGAGACAAAGAGGCTCAAATGAAGGATAAATTGACATATATCTCAACCCTAATCCACCAAAAGGCCAAAAACTAGTCATTTCTAACAGTTTGGGCCCAAACAAGGGCCATTTTTGCATGTTATACCTAGGTCATGGCATTCATGAAGGAAACATGTGGCCTAGCCCATGGTTTTACTTCATAATCCATGGCCTAGGTCAAATGGACACTCTGAGTGGTCAATAAGCCTTTAGAAGGGCCATTGGAGGCATTTATAGAACCTGTTTGACATGTAAAAGGTCTAAGATGTGCTAAGGATGTATATAGGATGGATATATGATGTGTGAAAGGTTAAATTGATTGTAATATTCCTTGAAATGGGATAACCATGGTTGGTAGTCTGCACATGAGCTGATGTGTAATCATAGGGAGGGGTGGGGTCATAAGAAGTACGATTATAAGACCTATGAGCTATGTTTTGACACAACTTGACTCTCTCAACAAGCATTGAGATGTTTTTTAGGCCTTTTGGTTTCATCATGATAACCCATTACCACCACCTATACCAAATCCCATTCCATCTAAACAACCAAACCCATAGCCCATCCATTACATTAGATGCCTCGATTAGACCTTAGGGAGTCAAGTACACATTTTAGCATGTGTTATTCACATCCATATAAATTGGTGAATGTAGTGTGAAGGATTTCATCCTTTGTGTATCCCTTTCTTCCTATTCTCATTTCCTTTATCTATCTTCCCTCCTCCTTCCATTTATTTTGTATATATTCATAAACCCCTAGAGTATGTTTAAACAAGACATGAGGACCTATTGGCCTAGAGGGATATAAGATAATCCATCTTAGTTATAGCAAACATTCATTTATGATTTGTAATAACCCAACCTTTGACACTAATTTAGACTACCAATCCTATGATTACTCTCTTCCTAACACTCAAGTCAAGGAACAAGGTTTTCATTTAGGAGATATCAGACATATCTAAAATCATAAGCAACCACCCCAAATCCAACACCATTACCCTTACTATGGGAGGCATAACCACCCAATTCATGGCCACAAGGCCATCCATTAGCTTAAAAATCCTATAGGATGAGATCACTTAGAGGATGAGATCAACCATATGCAATTTTCCATTCATCCTCCTAGTAGGAGTCAATACACCTACAACCCACGAGCATTAACCACAATAACTACTCTCAAGGATCCTACCTCAAACCAACCTCTTCATGCTACCCCATCTCATGCATCTACCCCTCCTACACTAGAGGACCATGGGCCAAACACTAACACCATCCCAAACTATCTCATTAACACCCTAGTGGGTTGTATACATGACCTAGAAAATAATCAACAAGTTATGGGTCAAGGGATAGGCCCAAACCCTGTTACACCAACTCATCCCTCTTCCTCTCCTATTCAAATGACAACTTACCCAACATTAGAATAACAAAACTACATGTTACCACCACCACAAGAGTATATATTTCCATAAAACCATGTCTCTCACCAACCCCTTAAATAAATCCTCACTCAAGGGGTCCTTAACCTTGACACCTCCAAAACCCATTCATATTATCAAGTACATATTCAAAATCTAGAAAGGAATTTATACATGTATAACCCACCATTAAAAAATAATGTGGTAACCAAAAACTTGTTGTTACCCACACCTCCAATCCATGTGCTTCTTACATACAATCCACATTTATATATGGGTTATGTCTCACCCTATGTATCATTAGGTTACACATAAATTACACATACCCCACCATAATAAATCGCCACACATCTTATGTCTAACAACCTCCCTCCTTAATTTCACATGTATTCTAATTATACGCATCCACACAACTACTTTCTAATTTTATCTACTTTGCCTTATTAGGCTCTTTTTCCCTCTATCAGTTACCAAAACAACCCCTATGTGACTCCCCCCTTTCATCTTAGTCCCACTATAATAATGATAGACTTTAGCAACATGGGGACCTATGTTAAATATCCTTTCGACACCAATATATGGGGGGGGTTCTTCTTCCATGTCCCCTATTAGACCTTCCCAAGTTCAAAAGGAAGGGGGATCCCAATGCACATGTAAAAGCCTATACTACTAATTTTTTAGAACTCTTACCTTGGGATGGGGTTGTTATGAAGATATTTCCCAAAACCCTAGAGGGGATAGCACTCAATTGGTATTACCACATCCTTGAGGGGTCTATACATTATTTACACCAACTTATGCCTAAGTTTTTCAAATCCTTTGAAATGAATAAACTCCTCAAGTCTGGCATATGTGAATTATTTCACATCAAGAAAGAATACAATGAGTCATATGCCCATTTCATCACAAGATGATGATAGGTCTTATACTTCTCTATCAGTGTACCCAACATGGATCAATAGGAATTATTTGATATTTTCCTTCATTCACTCAACAAGGAGGTGAGGGAAGATGTCCATAAATTATTTTATCATTCATATGAAGAATCACTTAAAATCTCCCTATGAATTAAGTAGGTAGCCATTAACAGTGGTTGGTGGACTTGTGGGACCAATGAGCATATCATCACCCCAAATGAAAATAATGGGGATCTCAAAACATAAGCCCAAATAATACAAACAAACAAAGGTCCCAAAATTCTAAATCATAATAGGAAGGCCACCACTGATGGTGTCACTGATCAAGTAAAAAGTAAAACCCCATAAATAACAATCAATATAAACCCACAAATAACACCAACACCACTAACAACATGAGGGATAGAAACCCGAACCCCCTCCTATCATTCACAAAGTGATTTCAACTAGACACCTCCCCATAACATGAAATATCAAAACCATAACCAAAACCAATACTATCTAGATGAAAGATACCCCCAATTTTAAAACTAAAATTACTACCCATGAAATAACAATTAAGGATTCAGTCAATAAGGAAAAAACATGATACCTAGAGACTATGATCCCAACATTTACTAACTCCTTCATAGCGCCATTGGTCATGGCACTTGGAACTATAGAGAATATAACAAGTTCATACAAAGACTCTCAGAGGACCAAAGGCAAACATTCATGGACATGTTCCTAGGAAACACCAATACAAATACCTAGACCTTTTCTAGTGGTCAGGTTTCCACTCAAAGCTAGAACCTAAAAATATACCATAACCTTTTCCCTAACCACCAGGTATATTTTACTCAAGGTTAATATCAAGGCAACCCATAGGGTCACCCCATCCAACACAACAAACCCATGATTATAAGCATTCATGATGCCAAAGCTTCCACCTCAAAAATTGCAAACCCTGATGTGGCTCGTCAATTGGGAGTGCAAGGCAAAACCAAGATGATATGAGCCATGGAATTGGAAGTTAAAGAGGAAGAAAAAATTGTTACTCACACTAGATAGTATCATCCTATGGCTCTCCACCCCTCGAACATCTTGTAAATAGAGTTTATTCCTAAACCTATGCAAAGCTATGACTTAATCTTTGATTTGACCAAAACATTCTCCCATATTTCATTCCTATACTTGCTCAAGAACTCTCCCTCTTATTGGTCAACCTTTATCTATGCCTTAGGACTATGGCATTTATCTAGTGTCACCCCCATTCCATGAGCTCAAATTAACCACATTGATTTGGACATGTTCCATCTTGGTCAGGAATCATGGGATGCTAGTTATTTATTTGATTTGTGAAGCCTTCCTCCTGACTCTAAAATGGTAAAGAGGGGATATCCAAGATTATTTGTACAAGTATGTATCTACAATAACTATGTGAAGAGATCCATGGTTGATGATGGGATGGTTGTCCATATCATCCCATGTTCCTTCATACAAAAACTTGGTTATGGGGAAATCAACTATTATACAATGTTTAGCACAATTTAATGCTAAGATAGTATCAAATCCACTTCCATAGGGACTATCATACTCCTGGTCACCTTGGGTACCAAGATGGTACTAACATAGTTATACGTCATACACAAGGACACCAATTACAACATGGTCTTGGAGAGACCTTGGATACACCAAATAAAAGCTATTCCTTCCACTTTGTTTTATAAAATCCAATTCTTGCATATGGGAAAGGTTTTTTGTAGCCCAAGGAGATCCTAAACCCTTTGATTTGTTACAATCTATCATGCACAAGCAACTCGGGGTACATACTAATTCCCACCTACTTACCAATGGGGTCACAAAACCCCCACAATTGGTTGATATTATTAGATCCTCAAAACCCAAAGTAGTCATCCTAAAGAAAGGAGTTGAGATACCTTTGACACTATTAAAGGATAAATCATAATAAAAATATAGAACAACAAAAATTGAAAAGACCCCTAACTCAGAACCAGTCACTGGTGTAACAATATCCACTATGTCTACTATTGAAATCATTAGTCTCTTGGAGGACATTCCCCTAATTCTCTCACTCAATCCATGAGGAGTGGGGACTGATTAATTATGTGCATCAAGGATAATATCCCCAAGAGGGGTTGGATAGCCTACCATACCTTTGCATGGTAGAAGTGTCTAGGAATGATAAAGTTCTTATCTTCAAGAACCATCTCAATAGTTATTACCATGGAAAACCAAAGGTCAACCATAAAGGAACAATCCATAATTCAAATTTCACTCTCGTCACTTTTGATCCACTTCAGAGTATGATTTTAGACCATGATATGATAGGGCCATACTAATTTTATAGGGTCCCTAACCCATCAATTTTGTTCCCTTAAGAGATGTAGTTATTCTCCTTTGACCTACACCCAAACTTGTTTCTCATCATATTCAAATTTCATCAACATTCATTTAGGACATTCCTCCTCCACAGGTCATCCCAACACTCAAGGAGCAGATTCACATCCTGACCAGAGTTAGGATATAAATAAACATTGAAACTCATGATTATCCATATATTCCTAATGGGAGACCTCTTTTTTCCAATCACAAAGGAATAACACCCTATATGGGTGCTTATCATATTCTTTCAAGCCTTCCCACACATAATGATAGGAAAAATAATACTACCCATGTCCTACCCATAGTATTGCAAGCTAAATAACTATACTCACACTCCTCCTCCACCAAGGCAAGATCCTAATTATGATGGCATACTCTATACACCTAAACAAAACCCTAACTATGCTGACATACTTCCCACCCTAAAGAAAAATCCAAACAAAAAATCTTTCAAATTTATGGAGGTTCTTACCTACCTTGATTTAGAGATTAGAAAATAACCTTTCAAGTTCTCAAAGGCTCTTCCTTTCTTTCATCTTCAGTGCAATACTAAGCCATCCACACCTTTACAAGCCTTTTAATTCACCCCACATAAGGGACAAACTCATCATCTTCTTGAGCTTCAAAACTAGAGACCCCTAAAGGGATTACCTGATATCATTAGTATTCAAATGATTAAAATATTATAATACCAAGAAACCTTACTTGACAACTACCCATGTGTCACCTAGGAGCTAGGGTAGGATTCATACTCATTTCTATTGAAAGGTGAGTCATGCCTTTTGGGTTCAAAATATACTTCAAGTGTACAAATAATGGGGCTAAGTACAAGGCCTTATTTCTTGGCATGTCCATTGTCAAATTCTTAGGTTGTCAAAGCTTAAGAATCCAGGTGACTTGCAGCTAGTTACAAACCAAGTTTCTAAAGTCTACTAGACCAAGGTCAAGAACCTTCAACTACACAATACTATTATCTATGATATCACCAAGAACTTTAAATCAATTTATATATAAGTAGTCCCTAGAGAAAATATCCAAATTTTTGAATTTATGGTTACTTCATCTTCACGTTTCATTCCCCATCTGATAATACTGGAATTTGATTTCATAATCTCAATTAGGACATAACCTCTCATCCCCAATATATTTAATGACCAAGTAGTCATTCATAAAGGAGGAGGTGATATTTCATTGGCCCTTGATGGCCTCATATCTCCCATAATTCTTAATATACATATGATAAGAAATATATAGGGTGATGGGGTTCTAATTGACTCATTCAACCATCTAATGCTCTGTCATGCAAAACAAGTGGCATTCCAAGTTACCTTATATGTCTTAGGCCACTTTCCCAAGATATTAATCTTCCCTTAATCATAGAAATGATTTGGGAGAGGGGACATACCTTAATGATAAACACCATCAAGATTAACATGCATCCCCATGATTACCCAAACATTCTCAAATTCAAGCACCCTCCCCTCATGCAAAAGTAATCAATCCAAAAATGCATCTCAATGAGCCATCACAAGTGCACTTTGACCTGACATTAAGAGATGCAAAATTGATTGTGTCTTACCACCATCTCTATAGGCTAAAATATTATCTTATAATGTTTCATACATTATGAGGGACTCATGGTGAGTGGGTGTTTGAGTTCCCAAAGGCACCTACCTATTTGCTTGTGGCTAGATACTATGGTCAGGCAATCAGAAGTAATCATGGCACACCAATGGTATTATGGGTTTCATAATTATGCCTACAAGCACCCAATATGTGTAGGATACCTTTTCCTTAGACTTGATAGTCTAATTGACAAAATGAAAAGATAAGGTCAAAAATTTACACCCAACTAGTTAGGCCCCTACCTAGTGATATAAGATTTCAATAATGAAGCCTATCGGATGTGAACTCTATAGGGAAAAGAGTTTAGTGATTTTTAAAACTCTTTGAATTTAAAAATCTTCTATATCTACTTCTTATGTATCATCATATTCTCATTTGCAATGTATTTTCATATGTTGCATGTCCACCTACATAGTAGATGTATTATTTAATGATTGATTAGTTGGTTAGTTCACACAATATAAAAAATCTAAAATGTGGTTTATCATATCATCCCATTCTCCTTTTACCCTATCACCCCATATAATGTATTCTCAAAATCATCATGTCACATTGGTACTTGTCTTAGTTCTTATGAATAAGAGTGCACCTCTTTCCCCACATCTTCTTGTACAACTTAGGAAAAAATACTAACCTATAGTGGAGTCTATAATCTTGTCCATGATAGTGTATCCCCTTACAATGCCTTTGTAAAACAAAACATTAGCATTCCTAGAATAAGGTAACCTTACTCACCCATCTTGGTCGTCAATGGTGAGTTCGTGCATATTACTAGTAACATGGGGCCAGGATTTTGGGGTAAAGGCCTTACGATTAGAAAATTAGACACTTATATGAAAATCAAAAGCTTATACAAATCCAAAATTCAAAATTATGAATCACATGCCATCTAGTAATATTAGGTGTTGATCCCTCACATCTTACTAGTTGCATAGGGTTAGAATTGGGGAGAGATGCCCTTACTCACCTACATCTAGTCTTTGGTGATGAGCCCATGTGTCTTCCTGGTCACATGAGACTAAGTGTAGAGGGTCACAAAAAGATTTCAAAGTCAAGTGTTAAAGTAATCTCAAATTAAAAAAAGTGTCTAAAGAGAAAGTTCTTCAAAAAGCTTTCCTACATGTCTATGTTTGAAGAGGGTAACCTTTTCCCATTTATCAAGTTTTTCAAGGCTAGTTTTATCTAGCTAAAGCCAATAAATTTATTATTTTATAAGTTTAGAAAGAATTAAATTTCCCCCTTTTTATTTTAAGGATTAGGTCATCTTCCTTTTTCCTATTAATTTTTTATTTATGTTTTTCACCTCTCGTCACCTCATATTTATCCTATTTCTTCTTCATCCCTTGCTACAAATTGAAATTCATATGTTGTGTGAAAAAAGCAATTAAGTAATCACCTAAAAAAAATGTTAGTTCAATTATAGTCACACACATATATATTCATCACATAACATCATTTGGATACATTTTTTTCCACATGTACACAAGCATTTCCCATTACAACATAGCAAAAAAAATAAAGAGATACATATACACATACACCATCACATGTCTAGTCATTTAGAGTGCATAAATTGAAAAGGTAGCATGAAAATTGAAGTCACATCACATAACACATAATAAAATATCATTTAAAGGTATGCCAAACACACACACACACACATCATCATCATCATCATCATCATCATGAAAACTATCAAGTTTATATAACAAAAATGTCTAACACAATCACCTCTATAGAGGGCCAATATGCGTCAAGGCATCTAAAACGAGTTGACATATACAATGGTATAGTGAAAATGTTTGTAAAAATTCTAAGGAACTTGTATTCCTCCTTTGAGAGGGTCTTAATGTATAAGAATAAATAGGGTTGTGGCTCATGCAATGCCTCCTATTAGTACCTCCATCTGAGGTTGCCCCATTATCTATGGGTTAGAGGATAGGATGTTGAATCATGCCTAAACCTCACTCTAATGCTATCCTCCCTGCCCTATGGCTGGAGGCTCTACCACCTCCTCCACCCACCATGGTATCTACTAGAACCTCCACTCTCCTTGTCCTAGCCAATAAAAGGTTTTTCTCCATCCTTAGTGCCATTACCAATGCTGAATCATGATAAGCTATGGGAAATACATTTGTATGTTGACTGATCCCTATAGGAAACCTAACGTCTACCAAAAGCTAATCTCGAGTATGAATAGTAATCAACTAAAAAAGGTTGATTAAGGTATCCCTGATCATCTACCTTTAATCACCCACAATATATGTAGTCATAGAATACACAATATGAATCAAATTTAGTTGATATAAAAATCAAATATACATAAAATTAGCTAAGAAACTAGGAGTTAAAATGTAGGATGTAATCATGAATGAACAAAATAAATATTTTACTTGGATTTCCCTCACACCACTCAGGTTTAGAGTAATCATTTGTGACCTCATCCTCATATATATCAAAGTCCTCCAAATCAACACGCACTCAAGCCTTTCCATATCCATCTCCCAACTATTGCTACTATGTAGGGTCCCCCTGACCAAGGTCCTATAATGGTGGTGGTGGTAGTGGTAGTTGGCCCATCTATTTCTTTCCAACTCTAACATGTCCTCCTCCTCCTCCTTCATCTTCTTATGAAATAGGTTGGCTAATAGACACCCCTCTTACAAGTGGATGCCATGCTAATGGCCCCAACCTCATGACTATCCCATTACACATGAATCTAGGGATAGAGAGGTTGCCCATGTAGGTCATACCAAACTTCTATGACACCTGATCCATGGGGTGCACTTCAATCTGTAATAACCTATCCTTAACTTGAGTGGCCTCGACACCTGTTACAATATAGGATCCCTCATTTGCCCATTAACCAAACATATCCTGATAGGGTAGGGAAATCATATTTTTTATTTTCAAAGACACTATAACCTAGGGTAAAGCATGATAGGGTGCCACATTTATCCATCTAGTGGCCTTGATATCTCTTGGTGCCCTAATCAACACCCCCCTCTAATAGGGGATCATCCTCTTATAAACCCAACCCATAACAATGGTCAGGTTATTGATAGAAAGGGATACCAAATGATCCAATACATATAAATATCTTTAAGTTAATGCTAATAACTCATATCCATAAGATTAGTGTGCCCCTCTTTCCTCTATACATCACACGATGAATGACCAAATGTATAAAAATATATATGTACCTTTGTCTCCCACTAATCAAGAGGAAAGGACACTAATGCTATCCTTCTTCATATTGGGGATCACTAATCCCTCAACCTAAGAAAGTATCTCCCCACACTGCACATCCACATCAGGGGCATCAAGGTCTCCAAAGTGATCTACCTAGCTACATGACTCATGGTGGTTATTAGCATCTTGATTGGATACCAATTAACTAGTTGTGGGAAGACTAGTGATCTGATATACATCCATGAAAGTGATCATCCACTCACCTAGGGCATAGGGAAATAAGAAAGTGTTCAAGTTAATATCCCAGTATGTTAAAATGTCACATAATAGTCAACTTAAGGTAGGGATAATCCCCATTTGTGTTATCTGAAGTATCCCCACTCGATCAAGAAGGGCCAACTCATCGACTGTTAGGAACACTAGAACTCAGGAGATATAATTATATAATATAGCTTTGATCCATCATAGTAATCCCCCTAAAATAAATAAAAATACCCTAGGTCAGCCAAAATGCTAACTCTGCTTTTCAAACAAGTCAAATTCCACACACATTTTTAGTACATAAAATCACCCTAATTTATAGGCAATAGTTATGAAACCTCCCTATGGTGATTACGAAACCACCTCATGATGAGAACATAACCACACCATGTGGTTATATAACCACCCTAAAGTGGTGATGGTGTAACTATGATGTGATGGTTATGCTACCATCGTAATGGTTATGTAATTGCAACCCTACAAAGGGTAGTGGTTCCATCACATTAGTGATAGTTCTATCTACTGGTGACATGACCTCCTAAATCCCCCCAAAACCCCATGAAATCTGATTAAAATCAAAAAAATCTCATAAATACCTAATCTAACCCTATAAATCACTACAAATTTGATTTTTTATGAAATTCATTGGATTTTAGCTAAGTTTTGCTCAACACTCTAAATTTGGGGCAAAAAATGAAAAAGAAAAAAAATTGACCTGATCATGCCCAAAAACTCTTCCTACTAGTAAATTCATCATCCTCTCATCATCCTTATCCCATTGTCTTATTTCACACTCAAAATAATCACTAATAATCTAGAACTCAAGAATCTCTCAAGGCAAATGGCACAAATGAATTTTTTTGGCAAGTTATTGAATATATTAGGCCCTAAACTAGTCATTGTAGTTAAAAGTTTCCAATTTTGGCATATTATTTTATTTAATGTTTATTCTCACATTTATAGGTCATATTTCTCCTAAATTTCACAACTAACATTTTGACAAGTTTCTTTATTCTTTATAGCAAGTTTTACAGTTTTGTAGGTACACAGTGAGTTGGCACGAGATTCAGTCCCTCGATGGGATGGTTCAGGTAGTATGACCTCCCTCACACATATGGTATGTATCATTTTACATTTTTTGATTGCATAGTCAATTTTCCATTTTTTGTTAAAATTGCACTTGAATCTCATCTTCTATCTACAGGTTATGTGGAGTCTTAATTGGCTTCATTTTGCTACTTAGGTAAGTAAGGTAAGTATTCCTAACCTTTTGTTTCCTTTCTACAAGCCTTAATCAGGATTACACCTTTCAAACTCATGACAAGACACCATCTCGAGGGGACAATATGTATGCACCTAAAATTTTCATAGTGTGACATTATTGATATAAATTTGATGATCATGCAATGATTTATTGTTTTATGCTCTACAGGCAACTCTCTAGATCTTGTCCCCTTTATTCTACTTTTTTTCTCTCCTAGACACATCAAAACCCCCTTTTAGTGGCCTTTGTAGCTTCTCTAGGTCTCATTTCCAAAATCTTCCATTGTCGATGAACTACCCTATCCATGACGAGTTTGTCAGGGTAGTTTCATAAACTGCTCTAGTGAACCCATCATATAAGGGCAATTTTGTTTTCAATGTAGGGTGATTGTGTAATGCTTAAGGGAAATCTATCCTTTTAGGTGGTAGTTTCATAACTACCCCTATAGGAAAGGTCAATTCCATCACAGTTGAAAGATCTTCCAAAATTAGCCCTCATGACTCTAGTTTTGATGCATTTTTCATGTTTAATGTTGCATTTATTGATTTTATCTCCTTGTGCTCACTTCCAATCAAGACCAACTCACTCCCTCTTATATTTTTTATCCTCTCAAGTTTAACTCCCCATTGGACTTAGTTGAAGTCCTTGTGCAAGCTCCCAAATCTTTTTATAAGAAAGTCGATTTTGGCCTAATTTTAGATCTGAAAATTATCAATAGAAGTTGTTATTGTGAATCTTTTGCAGCCAAAACCCTACTACAATTTCTTGAAGATCTATTTTTTATTATTTTTGAGTTGAATACATTATTACAAGTGAAGAAGTGTTGTTGGTGTAAGCAACTTAGACTTTTCAAGCCAGAACATTAACCAACCTCAGTTCAACTGCTCTCTATTTGTGATTGTGTCTCCTCTTTTTCCCCATCTTGTTTTAGAGCTTGTGCATCCTCCATCTAGAGAGTTTATATAATTTATACAAGAACATAAGGAGTTATCATATTGAGTATTTTCTTATCAAATACATCACATGCACTTCAATTCATCTATGCTTTTATCAATTTGGAGTTCTCTTTGACATATATCATTTGTTTCTTTTTTAGATTAGATTGGTGTAGTTTTTTTTATAATATATTATTTTTCATATTCATAAAAAGAGAAAATTTGATAAGGAAAGAGATATGTTTCTTTTCATTATCTTTACTACAAAAAAAGATAGTTAACTTTGATTGTGTTTGCATTATAGTAGATTAAATTTCTTTCATTTAAACAAAAATTATACCAATCATTTTAAGAAAATCTTAGCAAATCCTTGAGTCATTTGCAACCAATATAACATTGCCTTTTCAATATCTAAACAATTTCCTTGCATTCCAAACAATCACATAGGCAATTATAAGAACTTAGACAATTATAGGTGCATATACAAGGCTAGTATATTTATGACTCTATTTATTTTAGTGAGTCAAAAGTATTGCTGTTATCCTTTTGAAATAGAAAATCAAAACTTGCATTTCTTATTTCCATTTTAACAATTCATTCAAAATACTTGTTTATAACAAATTAGAAAAATTAAAAAACGAGTCTAGTTTGTTTGTGAATAGAGAAAATCAAGAGAAAGTGTTGTGTTGTTTATGTTTTAGATCATATTTCTTGTTACATTGCTTGCATATTTAGATTCAATTTACATAGTCCATCTCATATAAAACAGATAAACACATCATCATCTTGTTTGCATACAAACAAAGTTAGGAAAAATCAGCATCTTGCACAATAGTGTAGATTTCTTCATCTCTTCTTGCATGCATTATAAACCTTGGAAAATGATTTAAAAAAATATATTTTTGATTTCATTTACTTTAAAATTTGTCATTTATTCACTTTTAGTATTTCATTTTCAGAAAACAAGCATTTATTTACATAAAACTAAGAAAGGCCAAAAATCATAAAAACTTAACAAAAATAGTGTCAAAAGAAGCCTTGTTAACAAACATAAGCCCCAGATGATACCAAAAGCCTTGACAACATGCAAAAGCAAACACATTACACCCAAGCCTTGCCCATTCATGCAAGCATCCTATATAAAGCCTAGCTTCAAAATTCCAACAAGCACACAGTACAAGCCATTACCTGAACAAGCTCATATGCTTTTCCTTAGCTTCTACATAGCCTCCTTTGGATGACCCTTGCCGAGACACCAAGACTTTTCCATCATGGTTTATTCCTTAGGATTATAGCACCTGGTCCTACCATTATTGCATAATCCAATATTACTATTGAGTTAAGACATGAGGTGTTTTGCTCCACTCCCATTGTTCATCTCATTGTAGACTCCTTGGATGTATTATAAGAATAAGAATGAATTCCTGATCCACCCATCATTATTCTCCCCTAGAATAGAGGGCATAAATACAATTTCATATAGGCATAGCTTCCCATCCACATGTCTTTTTTCTCCTCAGGTCTAGCCTCATCCTATATCATTCATACTTAGTGTACGACATTGAGTGGGTAGAGTCAACCCAATAGTGTAGACCTTTTTTCATGAGTCATCCAACCTGATCTACCTCATTTCCCTAGCCTTAGTATTGACCAGAAGCTTCACCTTCTTATGATATCAGAGATTGAAGGACAATGGAGCTTTATTTCAAAACAACTTAATGTTTTTAATGAGCATCGAGATGTTGTTGAGGTCTTTTATTTCCATCATGAGATCCCATTACCACCACCTATCCTAAATCCCATTTCACTGAATAACCAACCAAAATCATAGCCCATCCATTATGTCAGCTACCTCAAACAGACCTTGGGGAATCGAGTGCACAGTTTAGTGTGTGTTATTTACATGCATATAGTGCCCACCAATAATTCCTTCATGAGCCTCTTGTAATATGATTTCTTGTTCATGTTTGATCACTACCCTCCTTAATATTTCATCTTTACCTTTATTATATAATGCTTATTCGATGAGTGTAAAATGGAATGTCTGAATTATTAATCTCTTTTTATCCATTTTTAAATAGTTTTCTAGACATACGCCTACTACCAAAAATTATTCTATAGTCTCCATTTATTTTAGAACTGTCTCGATGTTGAATAAATAAGCTCATAAGAAATCATCATCAATGGCACCTTAGTCTTCTCCATTGTCAATCAAGGATAAGTAATTTAGTCCATTGTTTAGTTTTCCTAGTTTTATTGTGATGGTGAATTCAAATTTTTGGAAGAGCATCAACCACCTACATACATGACCTTGTAAATCTGGTCTATTAAATAGATAATTCAATGGTTTTTTATTTGTGTAGAATATTAATGGGGTAACAAGAAAGTAGTACTGATATTTTGAAGAGCAAATATCATTGCTCATGTTTTGTTTTCTATGATAGAGTAGTTCTACTCAACTTTAACTAGTTTTTGGTTTGTAAATGAGATCAAATGGTCCATATTATTCTGTATTATGCTAATACCATGCATATTGATATTCTAGAAGCATCTACATGTACATGGAATGTAAATTTCCAATCAAGGAATATCAATATGGGTGCATTCACTATTTTTGTTTTTAGAGTCTCAAATGCATCTTGGTAGTCCTTATTTTAATATATGATTGTATTATTATTTTTCTTGAGTAGTTCCTCATTGGGTGAGCTTATCATGACATATGCTTGAATGAATTTTTTGTGGTATCCAGTGTACCCTAACAAGGTGTGAACTTCCTTTTGTGTCTTTGGAGGTGTAAAATTGACTATTATTTCCATTTTCAATGGGTCAATCACAAGTCCTTATGTGCATATGATATGTCCCAACAACATTCCAAATGGGGTGAGATTGACGCTTGTACGCACTTCCCTCTATTCATCTACCCACATGTTGTCTTGGCCAAATCTATTTTCTAGATATAGCTATTCAAAATCAACCTAGTTTGTGCAAGAAGATTATATAATCCTAAACAAACCTTATATGTATTTCATATCACTGATTTACACTCCTAAGATAATACTGGTAATGATAGGATAATTGAGGTTACCATATGTTTTTGACTTTATTAGTAGTGTACACACTCAATGACTTATTTTAAAACTGGGATGTCTCTATTAGGTTGACCTAGACATGTTTCATGGATTAGTCATAAAGGGACATGTTTCATGGATCTTTAACCATTTTGAATATTTTCTAGATCAACCTTTTTACTAATGAAATATTGAATATGATGGCTTCAAATTCTAGGGTTAAAAAAGGATCAACTTTTGTTAGGGTTTCCAATTTGAAAATAGATTAGGTGATGACAAAGGTGAGACATAATAGTAGGGAGGTGGAGGATGTTGGGAAAGTTGTGGTAGTCAATGATAATAGACATGCATTGCACATATCAAAGGTTTGGGATACCAATTTTGATTTACCTATGTCTATGGATAGGACAATCATCTAGCATATGGTGGTGGTGGAAAATTTAGGAGGTCCCAAATCTGGTAGTTTGAAGGATACATGAAAGCTTAAGACTTTGTAAGACAATGGACATAAATTAGAAAGATGGCTATTAGCAAAGGTAGGGCAAGTGGAAGGAGGGTGACACCTTTCTTTTTCTAAAATAGACATGTTGGGAACCAAAATCCTCTAATCCCAACCAAAAAAACCCCTCAGTCCATTTTGAAGGTGAGTAGTTAAGGAAGGTTCTAAATTAGGAATAGTTTTTGTCAGTCAAATGTATGATTTATTGGTTCACCAATTTATGGTCTGCACTTCTTGATATTCACAAATGGATCAGGAAGAAATGGAAGCCTCTAATGGAAGGTACTCTAAATAATTTACCCTGTGCCAAAGGTTTATTTGTTGTTGTATTTAATCATGAAAATGATAGGCATACGATATTTCAAGATATCATTTGGAACTGGGATATAAGCTTATTGTTGTATAATCCATGGTTTCCATCATTGGACCCACTCACCAAGATCTTTAATTTCATATCTATTCAGGTAAGGTCGCCACATCTTCCATTTTAGAATTGGACAAAATAATAATCAAATCTATGGGGAATTCTTTATATGAATTTTTATTAATGAATACTAATACAAAAAATTGCATCATCCTAATTTTTCTCATATTTTGGTTAATTTAAATGTTTTAGTAGATATCTTTGAGTATATTGATTTCAAATTCCAAGATTAAACTCAGAAACAACCTCTTGATTATGAGGGTTTGGATTTATGGTGTCAAAAATGCTTTTAAATGGCACATTTAGCCACTGCACATGAAAATGATAGGGATACGATATTTCAAGATATCATTTGGAACTGGGATATAAGCTTAGTATTGTATAAGCCATGGTTTCAATCATTGGACCCACTTACCGATGTCTTTGATTTCAGACCTATTTGGGTAAGGTCACCACATCTTCCATTTCAGCTTTGGACAAAATATTACTTAAAGCTATAGGGAATTCTTTGTAATTTTTATTAATGGATACTAATACAAAAAATTGCACCATCCAAATTTTTCTCATATTTTGGTTAATTTAAATGTTTCAATAGATATCTTTGAGTATATTGATTTGAAATTCCAAGATTAAACTCAAAAACAACCTCTTGATTATGAGGGTTTGGATTTATGGTGTCAAAAAAGCTTTTAAATGGTACATTTGGCCACCACATGCAGTTTCTCTAAGCATAAGAAAGAGGTCTCTTAGTGGAAGGAATCTCTATACCAGAGTGGTACTGATGGCAGTGATAGAAAGAGTAGTGAGACCAGTGATATCAAAAGTGAAGTTCCTAAAATGCCAGTGGAAGAACTGATTCTGGTGCAAAAGGATTTTGAACATTATGTGGAATCTTTGGAAAACTCTAAGGAGAAGAAATATGAGATAGGTAGAGTTTTGCCAAAGGTAGAGTTTGTTTTAAAAATTTAATAGTGTAACATCTAATTCAAATGAAGGGTTAGTGGCTCAGATATCTTTGAAGGACTCTCAACCAATCACTTCATTTTAAGTTTCCATCCTTATCTATCCCGATTTAAGGGAAGAAGGAGATTGGACTTTTGTTAGCAATAAAAGGAAAGATAAAGTCAAGAAGGAGTTGGAACCATTGAATATGATCATAAGATCTTGAAAAAAAAATGATTCGAGAGGGACTTAGATGTTTATTGGTTTTGTTTTTATTTTACTGATGGTTAGTTGAAGGGTTGATGGCTGTTTGCACCCAGTTTTGTTCATCGATGGTCGAGGTGTCTCTTTTGAGCTTTGAGTGTATTATCTTTTTCTCCACTGTTAAAGGGTAAGGCCCCTTGTAAAACCCATCTTTACCCTAATAAAAAAAATTATAGTTACAAATCAATCCTTATGTTATTAGATTCTTAATAACAACTTGGGAACTTGGAAATTACTTGATCACTACTTGAGAAATCCACTAACACTCTTATAAGACATTATCATAAAGGCATAAATATCTAAAGACCCCTAAAAGGAGTAGCCTTAGAGCTGAGTCTAAATACACATAAAATTTAAAGTTGTACGGTGTTAAGTGTCGCAAGTCAAATATTGCATTGTATTCTAGATTGATCACAATGTTTCACACACACACATAAGTAGGAGAACTATGTGCGGTTTGAGCCCACTTTGGAATGTTATAATGTATGCAACACTTAATCATTTAATAGGGAGTGATTAGAGGTGTCCAACCAAAAATATTAACATCCCTTTCAAAGGCACTTTTTGGTCAAAAATACAACTGGGGATTGAATGAAAGGAGAAAGAAAATAGAGACAGGTGCATATGATTGATGGTGAACACACACATAAGGATCATCTATAGGCAAAAACAGAGGGGTAGGTGTCTCAAGATTATATATGTTCAACATATAGGGAAAATGGTAGTAAAACCTAGACAATATCGATTACCATAGGCGTTATACTTCATTGACTATGTTCAGGTAAAGTTTGAGCCATAATTTTTTGATCTGAGTAGTAACAAAGCAAATACATAGCATTTTCAAACACAATCATAACTTTTGTGGGTGACAAAATATCATAATAAGCTAAGTACACTTCTATGCTCTTGCTTTGTCATTTATAAATATTCTAAGTGCAATATTCATCCATCTATTTCAATTTAGAGTTGTATGTTATTGCTATATTTTGCATAATTTGAAGTTTTTACTATTTTAGGATATCCTAATCTAAAATAAGTAAAATATAATATTTACTTGATTTCTCTAAAATGCTTGCAAATGTAAAATAGATTTTTGTGAATACAAAATGAATTCTCTAGTTTTCACTTGATAAATCTTGAATGCCTTAGATGAAAGGCATATGCATAAATGAATTAGAATCTCTGTGTATTTATAGACAAATTGAATTCAAATTAAGACCCTATTGGCGTCTAAATTGACCTACAATGGTTATAAAATAGAAAAGGTGGAAACAAGGGATGAATACACTTAAGCTAAAGGGACCACTCAAAAGAGTGTCCGGAGCATACAGATGCTCCATCTAATGCCTAAGAGTATTTGAACACTCTAGACAAAGAGATCCAATTAGAGAAATACTACAGAGAGAAAAAAAGGGTTAAGAACCATAACAAGTTGAAAAAACATAACAATAACATCTAAATTTAGATCAATAATCTAAAAACATAAACATAATAAAATTATATATTTTAATGATTAATACCCAATTTTTTTTTTATTTGCACTATTAAATTTATTTTTTATTCTCATTAGTAAAATTATAATTATAACTATAACTAATACTAAATATATTGGAACTATTTTTTTTCCCCCAAAACATGTTATTAATTGTATATGAATTGTATATAAGTAAAAGCTCACACCCTCCAATCAAATCTTAAAAAAGAAAGAAGAAAGAAAAAGGAATCCCAACATGGATCCATTTACCCCAGGTACCATCGGCTTAAGTTGTTGGATGCACTTGGTAAGACATCATTCAATTGCTAATCATGATGCCGTCTCTCTTGGATATGGGTGGTCAAGAGTTTTTCAATCATTCAATGCAAACAATGTCTTCTCCTACATGGAAATTGCAGCTATCTCCTTGTCTATTTCAAATGCCTTTCAGTTCCTGCTTTCTCGCCTCTTCTCACTCATATTCTCCTTTGCCGCTCGTCAAATACAAGCTTAATAGTACTGACATAACTCACCATCACCCAGCAAAACGATGCACACTCTCCTCAAATGCTCAGAATTTCAACTTCAACAAACTCGGTTTGTCTCCAGGCCGGATTTACTTCAACAAAATCAATGCATCTCACTTCATCAGCTCCAAACTAGAAGCACATGACACCCACAAAATGCTCAAGGATACAGCTAAGCAGGCTTTCTCACTAGTATCCTTGTTTTTGTTTGCATTTTTGTTGCATCAAATTCAATTACCAGCCTGTTCAGCAATCACCCAAATCATAAATTCAGATTTCCAATCCAATCTAGAAAAAAAAATGAACCCCGAAGACCTACAGACAATACCAACACGAAGAAACAACTCCAGTAATGTCATCGACATAGCCAAGGTTTTATCATCAGACAAGGCAATGCAACTTGGAAATGATTTACAGGCCCTGCAAGATATGTCAGAGTGGAAGATAAGAGTTCTGACAAGGACTGGTCCATCACCGTCTCCTTCAGAGAAGTCTATCAGAGATCTATGGCAACCGGATGACAAAACTGTGATCATAGTCGAGGATTTATCTTCCCCCAATATCTTGAATTTCGGTACTGGATCAACTGTAGCTTCCAGGCTTCCTCGACAATTCTTCAATGAGCTCCAATCCAGGTATGGGAACCAGTTTTTTGTCTCAGATGAGGGATACGAAACAGCCCTTTTGAACACCATAGATGCCATTAAGAAATGCATTGTTATGGAAGATGGATGCAATAATGTGCCTGGTTTAACAGATGATCTGTATTTTCTTACTCTTGCAACTTCAATTGCTGGGGGTGCAGTTTTTGGGTTTGCAGCCCGTTTGAGCCCTCAGGGTAGAGTGGAGGGTTCGTGGCAATGGGTTATTCTGCTTTCTCCTCTGTGGCTTTTGTTGTTTGTTTCGTTTGGAATACTTCCAGTGGTAGGAAGGACTTCAGATTGGGAGCCTCTTTTGAAGAATGGCTTGGGTTTTGTAGGAGCTGCCACCGCATTTTATCTGACACCCATTTTCGGGAAATCCCCTATTGGAAAAAATCAGTAGAAAGTTGCTTTGATATCAAAGCAGAAAATGCTCCAAGCTGTTTTTGGAGTCGAGAATACCTGGCTCTCTTATTATTATTCCTGACAAATCATTGGCATACTCTGCTTTTCACTGAGGCAAAATTGAGTACTGCATCAACGGCTAGAGGGCTTCCTCATCCACCATGCCCTTGTAATTAAATAGGAGATTGATCTTTACCGCCAGAATTGGATATAGAGAATTGACTAAATAGACTTTTGTATCCCGTGTTTCCCTTCTTAGAACACCCCCATAATAAGCCCTAGCATTTCCCCTGGTATCTTTCTTGTGCTGAAGAACTCCATTCGTTTGATTGTAGTTGTGTTCGGCAAAGAATAATTTTATTTTTAGTTTCTATAAAAAAGCTTTCCGTTGATTCATGATTTCACTTACATTAAAATTGATCTCAGTTTCATCATTTTGTGATTGTTCATTGGCCCAACATGCTATTGATTTTAGTAAGTGCTTGTATCTGAAAGTCATGAAAGAATGCATTTTGAAGACTGGTTGTGGTGTATTAGAAGTTCTCAGAACTGAATTTAAAGATGTCATTTGATATAATGTATGGCTTTGCGTACTATTGTATGCTGAAAATGACATAATGGTGAAAATACAGAATGAAGATGATCAGACGAGAATCTTCGGTAGATTACCATAAGACAGTTGAACGACACATGCATATGATGATTGAATGCAAACGTTAGAACAGAGTCTTCCCTCAGTACAATGAAAGCTGAAATTCTGAGGCGGCATAAATTCAAATTGCATTAAACAAGAATTCAAAAGTGCCTCGATACTTTGAGAACAGCTATTAAAGTCCCAAGCCATTATATTTGTGAAAATGGGCATTGCTGAAATAATAATATGCAGGTAGAATGAATCTAAGAAGCAGAAAAACCTGTTATATGTTAGAGGCTATTTTTTTTTTTTTTAATGGTTTATATCCTAATTAAAGAAAATTGTAGTTAAGAATGTTCCTCATATAACTTCCTTATAATCACAGAATCCCATGCCAGTCAAAATGTCCTGAAGAAGAGATTAAAGACCAAATCATAAACATTTCTAGTATGTCGGTAAGACTAGACACGTACACAAAGATTACATGCAACTAAGAACCTAGACAAAACGACAAAGGACACCACATATAGCTAATCCTATTGCTTTGAACCAAAAACTTATTGAACATTCATCTAATTACAAGTGGTAACTTCTCAAATCAAGGACTGGTTCCTATTGTTTGAGCCATTTTTTCCTTCCCAAATCAAGGACTGGTTCCTATTGTCATTACCCTCATAAAAGTCTTAGCTAAGAGAATATGTTATGTTGACCCTAGAAATGCACATAAAGTAAATACAAAGACTATCTAAGACTCATGATGTGCAAGTGAGACCCTCAGGAATCTCTTAGATACTTATAATGTTCATCTTTAAGATCAAGCATGCAAAAAGAAGGGGGTTTCAAGCTAGATTGGTCAAAACCCCAGTGGCAATTGATGAAACTTCAACGCAAAGGAGGAAAAAAACAAGAAATAAACAACAATAGGAGGAAGCTGCACCTGGCAAGGGTAAGAAAATCATGACAAAACTAAAGGGAATTTCATCGTTTTCAAATGATAGACCTAAGAAGAAGCAGCCCCAGGTCTATGCTCAAGAAAGGACTGCTAGGAACCTATTTGGAACATCAAGAAAGGGTGTTTCCCAATCACCAAGTACTACTCGAGGAGGAGCTCAAGGAGATATCATTGTTTTGAGAGAGACTCGAGGGGGAACTACTATTGTGCAGGCTACACAAGGAAGTGTCAGAGGATATAGACAACAAGAATATATTGCTGCTAGTGTGAGCCCAAAAGCTCCTAGTGCAACAAGTCCAGTTAGCCAAGGATTTCCGTGCCCAAGCTTGTTAATAGTTGTTCAAAGCCTATAAGCATAAGAACGTGTTGCGCAAGATGATACAGGTACAACTGCACAGAAAGATATGAATGTAGAAGAAATATTGCGCAAGGAGTAGGCGTTCAACAAATAGGAGCAGGAACAAGCACAAAGCCAAGGGATGAGGCTCAATAAAATAGTAGACAAGAAGAAACCGATAGAGAAGCATGGGAGACACGCAAGGGGATGAAAAAATGAAGAAGATATACAAGAGCAACAAGAATCAAATGAAGTTTTGGAATTTGGGAGAATACATTCGGCAACAAGCGAAGTTCCGTTAATTGACCTATCATCTTCTAGAATGTCTCTGGAGATGATTAGGAAAAGGATTGTGATATAAATTGCATGGGAAAAGTTTAAGACTATCTTTGTAGTCATATCTAGGAGCTGAAATTTTGAATTCCTTGTGAGGATGATGGTAAAGGTGAAGGGACAAGACAAAGAATCTAGTGAAGAGGAAGGTGTCAAGGTGGTTGACCCAAGAATAATGGAAACATAATTTTCCAAGCTAGTAGTGGTAAATATAGCTACAAAGATAAAAAAGAGGAGTCTAATGGTGGATAAGGAGGTAGAAGATGTGAGAGAGGATTTTAATCAAGAGGGTTTTGGGGTCGATTCAAAGGTGAATTAAAATTTATTTTGTACGTCCCCTCTTTCATGGAGAATACCTTTTATAAGGGATTCTTGGATGGTTATGGACAGATTCTAGAGTCTATGGCTTACAATTTGGTTGGCAGTGCTTAGTTTCCTTGGGAGGAAAGATGAAAATCTACTTTTCAGTTAGATACCATCCTCCTCAATTCGGATAAATTGTGCCTTTTATACAAGATTTGGCTTTGAATGCGCAATCTAAGCTTTAGTCCTTTTGGAAGGATGTGAAGGCTTTGCCCATTGGGGCATAGGTCCAAGTGCTTTCTTTCCTTGCCTCGTTAGGAAGAAGAGATCTTCCTTATAATCCTAATGTTGATGTGATGTAAGTCATTTCTTCTTTAGAGTAATATAACACAAATTTCTTCAAAACAAAATTTATCATTTGTCTTCAAATGCCACATAAATTTACCTTTAATTTTTGAAGTGAATCAGACTTTCACGGAAATCACTCATTAGTTTTCACATTAACATGTGCCTCATATTGTTTGCAACACTGCCATTTTTTTATTGACATGAAATGAAGTAAGACATCTTGATATCATGAAGTAGCAAGCATAATTCCAACGCTCCTTCAATGTGGCTTGAGTACTCCCCAATTTTACTTTGTTCTATAGGGAAGGAACACAATCAACTCTTTGATGGGATATTTCCTAGTTTCAGATTAATTATGACACAAGACATCAAAATAATTGTGAGATTTCATGATTAGTTTGCGTAAGGTGGTTTGAATTTCCATTTAGTCAATGATTTGTTATGGAATTTTTATGTTCAAAGTTTTTTCCAGTGCCAAGTCAAGTCTTACTATGAATTATGTGCCTATGCTTGAAATTAATAATGAAGCATTCATTCCCATCCATGGGTCAACAACTTACAAATATTTTAACAATACACTTCCAGACTAGCCTGTCACCCTCGAGTTAGGCTCTATCTCCAGAAAAATGTGTAACTCTTTTCTGAGATATTGTTGAGTTTCAAGCTAATTATGCCATTGACATCCGAACTAATTATGAAATTTCATATACAGTGTGAACTATATTGCCATTTAGTCAGCTCTTTGTTGAGTTATTGTTGAGTTTTGATTGAGTGATGAGTCAAGTCTTCCTTCTCATGAGCTTGCTTGCTTATGTATTTCATGATACAGAGTTAGGTATTCACTAGAATGTTTCTATCATTGATGGTGTACATTATAAACGAATCTACCGGTGCTAATTGATGGCAAGCATTTTGATTCCAGTAAATTCCATTTTTTTAACATATCTGCTGATTCATAATCATCAGGAAAGTAAGAAAGATCAAAGAGCATGCAAGATTTAATACCACCATCCTAATTGGTTAATCACTTAACACCCAAAGATGCACATCACTAAAATTATGGCATTTTGGGGGATCAAATGGCATATTTGGTTTGACCATCAACATTTTTTAACATGTATGCACACGCAAAAGTGATAAATATACAATTGGGTTAACTATTGACACACAAAACTCATCGACAGTTTAGTGGCTTCCCCCAAAGATGAGTGCATGTTGGAGGATCATCAGAGCACAAATACATCTTGGGGTACTCAAAAACTTGTAATAAGTATAGTGCAATTTTATTGTGGTCAGGTTGAGTGATTGTACCCTTCAATATGTTTAACCAATAATTTTGGAAATTATCAACTTTTAAATTCTATTACAAAGGGATTAAGTTAGGCAGCTTTATACTTCTTAAGAATTATGGCAAAGAAAGTAGATTTCAACTCTCACAAGAGTTTTATTGGAATATATTACTCAAATTTTGATACTAAATCGAGCTTCACAATTGCCCTCTTAGCATATAATTTTGATATTAAAATCTATTTAAAATTGTGTATATGCATCTGTAGATTTAGTTAAGGAAATTATCTGGGAACAATCCACTTGGAATGATCTTGAGAAATTGTTAGGTATAATAATGCTCTCTGTGTTTTTTGAGCATTTAAGTAATGGTGCTTTTAAATTATTAATTCTATTACTCTTACTTGTTTTTTGCTTGGTGCTTTTATATTATTAATTCTATTACTCTTACCTTTTTTTTGCTAAGTTAACTAAGAGTACTTCCTAGAGGAAAAAAATAAACGAGAACTATCCAGGGAAACTTTGTCAACGAGCTGAAAGAAAAAGACCAAATGATTCAGACCCAACAATGAGGTTAGCAAGGTGCTAACCTATTATCGAGGATCAACAACACATCTCGAGTCAAAATATACAAAAAACCACCTCGTTAATCTAAAGTAAAAATAGAAAACCCTCACAATCCTTACACATGATATTTATATATAGCTTCTAAAATCAAATTTTATTTATCTACCAAAAGTTTGAAACATGGCTATTACATCCACAAAACCATATATAATCGATCTTGAAGCTACTCGGGAAAATTACATTAGCTCATCAACGCTTAGGAATAGAGTCTATACAAAAGGATTTAGACTTCCAAAATAGAAACCACACATTAGTCCAACTCAATTACCTCATTTGCATTATTTGGTTTCACATCCTCATCAAAGTCCTTAACAATAGCTTTTGGCACTGACCCCACATTTTAACCTTGGGGATCCTCATCCTTGTCCACATAGCAGGAAGGTGGAGACATAAGGCATTCCTTGGGCCGCTGAGTTCCATGCTGAGACACAAGAAAGGTTAGGGTCATTTGAAGCTTCATCAAACCGTCCAGAATAAGATGACTATGGTTTGCCGACTCAAGACCAACTAAATGGATTAAAGTTTCAAGATTCAAATGCTTTGCATGAATAGTAAAGGAACCCACAACATTTGACAAGATATTGGCTTCACTAATAGCCGACACAGCATCAAAAATGTTTCGCCTACTCACAGAATGTTTTGGATCAACCATGAGAGTCCACAATAAATTTTCAATGTCTTTGTTCTCTATTTCATCCATCTCGGTCACCACCCTCCACATATTTTTCATCCAAATTCTCATCAAAGGTTTTTTGATCTCATTATCAATGCTCTCTGTGAAGTGACTAGTAGCTACTTCCCCTGTTAGCCAATCAGAGGATGCCGCCGCCTTGCCAACACGGGTCTTGGGGTGTAATGCCTTATCTTCCTTAACACCTTTGCCCTTATCCATTGTTGGTTGCCTCACAGAGACAAGATAAATCCTTTGGAGCCACAAAGCAAACCAAGACCTTTGGGAATACAACGCATTTATTAAAAGCAAACTTGAGATGACAAGCTCCCTACTGGCAAATAATCCCATCGATCCATCAACTTGAGCGGATCTTCCATGGAGCTCATGGCTTATTCCCAAATGAATGCATAATCATTGCGGGGATAAGGCTAGCTAAATGAGGTGAGGAGACTTAGGGATCCATGGACAAAGTGATGAATCTTTGACAACTAGCATTTGCAAGTCTTTAGGGAAAGGTGGTTCCCATAGGCAAAGAATTACCTTTTGAATTTCCTTGAGGTTGTTCCCATGGTTAGTCACCCAGTATTCCATAGAATTACCTTCTCTCATAGTGTGGAAGAACTCTAGATGCTTAAACAAACCTTTCAGTTAGTTAATCTCATTAACAATGAACTGAATTTTCCAAACCTTAGCAACTCTAAAATTCATAACATTGATTATAGTTTGTAAGTTTCCTTCCATAACTAGATTTGACCAACTATGAAAGATTGTAATCTAGATGCCTTTTAAGAGCACACAAACTTATGCTATATTGTTTGTTTCTGTGCCAATATCTAAGGATAAAAGGAGAAGACGCTGGCCCTCTTGATTTATGAAAACTCCACCACAACCAACCAACTTTGGGTTACCTTTTGAGACCCCATCAAAATTAAATTTGATTTTCAAAATTAAAGAGGCCTCTAAAGATTCTTCACATTTTTCTTTGCATGATCAACAAGCCCAAGCCAAGCCCAAATCCCTTATCAAATGTTCTCACCTTTTTTTATAATTAAAATGTACTTTATATTAATTAAAAAATGAAAATAAAATACAACTATCAATATAAAAGCAGGGAGATTAGCACACCCCAAAGTCACATTGGGTTAGCTCTCTTAGACCACCTCCAAGAGGTAAAATGTATTACATGGCCCAAGGCCAATCGATAGGCAAGGATTTAAAAACACTATAAATACATGATCAAAACATAACTCTATGCATTAATAAAACATAGTCCACCAAACAAGTTGCAGGATGAGGTAAGGGATCATTCAACTTGTAAATCAAAACCATGCCCTCCTCTGAACAAATCTACATTCCCACTTAATTTATCATAAATATATTTGAAAATAAATTTAATATTCCATATAAAGTAATTGTAATAAGAAAATAATTTTAAGTAGATAGAAAAAAAAAGCATTATGGAATAAGGCCATAAATATTCATAGCATAAACAAATTGTTTCAAGCATTTATAACTTTATTTTAAATACTATTAATCTTTTAATATATGAAGGTAGATGTGAAATTAGTTTTTCACGTTGCTATCAAACTAGACATTAATTTGAAGTGGGTGTATGAAGTTTTTGGTGAAAGGAGATTGTTTTTTTATTTATTTTATATATTGTTTAAATTTGTATTTATTTAGGTTTCCATCTCTTTTTCTTTATTTGTATATTATTTAAAAAAAAATGTTCTTGATTTTTGTCTTTATAATAAAATTTGTGATAATTTTTTTTTTTTCAATCCATCTTGCCTTAAGGTATGCAAACTTTACTTCTAAGAACTTGAGACCTCTTCTTTACAAGCTAAGTTGTGTTCAAGGTAACCTAAAAACTGTATGACAAAGAAAGATATTCATTAATGTTTAGGGGTTGTCAAAATAGGTCATTGTGACTTAATATAACTATTATAATAATCAAAGGCTAAAAGATAAAAGTTTTCGTATCTAATCTCATTTTTTTAACATTGGATTTATGCCATATTTAGAGGTGCTAGGTAATCCACAACGGGTGTATGTTAACAATATAGTTCACAACTAAAAGAATATTCCTTATCATTGAGGGCCAAGCTGAATTGTCTTACAAGGATAAAGAAAATGACACCCAAATCCGATGAATTGATCGAAGTATAAAGAAAATGGGTAGAATGAACTTGTCATTGTTTACCCTAATTCTAGTTTTAAGCAAAACACAAAATAAATTTGTTGTAATTAAAAAGATTTAAGTATACATAATTGAAAGTAAAAAATTCAAATCTATCTAATAGGCTATGAAGAGAAACAAGTCCAAATTCTAGAAATGAAATTAGACTAAGCAATGCCAATGACCAAGGGGTAAGGAATGATCACACATGTTTCCTATTATGTAAATATGAGATTGGGGATAGACGTTGACGACTATGCATAACCTACCCTTGAAATTTGAAATTGTGTGATACTCTGAAATAGACCCATTCACTATAAAAGGCATACCCTTGTGTTGATCCTTCTAAGACATAGTCATATGGCAGTGACTATTTGACTATGGCCAAGTTCATCATGTTAGGGTTTCATAGTCTAGGATTTTGTTCACATGTGTGTTGTCACCTTATTTTTATTCATGTAACTTCATGTTGAAAATATGATGGAAAAATGTGCATAGTATAGGAATCTTCCCTTGACCTACCTTGACACTCTAAAACACAATATATAACTATGGATATAGGCAACTGCTAAGACATCGTTTCAAACTACATATCTTGCATGCAGGGAGTCAAACCTACATATAGTTCTTAGGGTATGTCAATGGAAAAAATAGAGTAAGGGTTTGTGAATCTCCTCTTCTTTAGAAGTGATGATGTAGCTACATGTAATCTAATACCCTCCTTTGGCACAAGATAAATGTAAAGAGACCAAGATAGAATGATAATGTTGCAAGTATATGAGATTCAATGAAGTTTGACTTATGTGATGCTTGGCTATAGGCTTGACCTTGTACGTGACTTGTATCTTGATATTTGGAGGTGTCTTATTCTTGCTTCTAGATATTCAATGGCTTGGTTAGAATTTGTATATATAGGCTGACCTAAGATAACTTATGCATGCTTGTTGACTATGGTAATGTATAAAAACAATAATAAAGTCATAAGATTCATGACAATAGACTAATGGACCAACAAAACTAAGAGGGACAAACCCAAAGGATGTATTTGTTTGTCCAGGATGGACTCGTATAGTGTATGGGTCTATCCATGAGATGATGTTGGCTATGATTTTGAGGCAGGGCTAGGTGACAAATAAGAAATAGTCCATATGCACTAACAAATACATATTTGTTAAGTGTTGAGTCACTTTTAAGCTCAGTGGACCAAGTATACACATATTATGGGGTTGGAGTATTTTTATAAACACGTTAAAATATACGAGTTTGCTAAATATGGTATTTTTGGAATAAGACACTAGGAATAAGGGTCTTGTGCTAAATATATTCATCTATGTAATTCTCCCACTTTGGTGTGGGTATGTGAGTGAAATAATGTGTGTCAAAGTATATAAATGTAAATAATTGAAACACACACCTTCACTTACCTAAGGAAGAATGATTTTTTTTTTTGACATACACTTGAGTTGAGCTTTCATTCACACTATGTGGTTATGTACTTGAAAAAATGCCAAATGCTATAAGTAGGCAAATGCTTATGATATGCTTTGATTTTTGAAAAAAATAACAACTTGAATTTGAAAAGAGAGCATAGAAATAAATACACATGCTTGGTATCACCTCAAATTCTGCACTAGCAAGACTTTCAATATGTCTTTAAACATAACCAATAATTCTTTGGAAATATTCAAAAACTTAATCCACGTCACTGATTAAATAAGTAGTTAAATTTTTCACTTTGCCACTTTTCCACTTTGCGTTTTTAACGGTTTTGGCTTTAAAAATGCCATGATATATGCCCCACTTATGAGATGAGGGATGAATAACTTATGCTACAATCACTCATCTCAAAATATATGGTTAAATACATTATATGTTATGAAAAATAAATTGGCCGAAGCATGTTACAATCCTAAAAACATATGAAATTAATTTTTTTCCAAAATTGTAATGTTTTTGCATAGATCATATGCTAGGAAAAATAATTTAGCCAAAGTATGTTATAATCCTAGAAATATATACAATTTGAGTCTTGCCATCATTGTAAAATTTTACATAAATCATATATTAGGAAAAATAAATGATACCAAAGCATGGTACAATCCTAAAAACAATTATAATCTGATATCTTCCTAAAATCATAATGTTTTGAAAAGTTTGCATATTTTGAAGTTGAAATTTGCATCTAGTTATGCCACATAAAATCATATAAAGTGAAATATAACCCATGAGAGAGAGAGAGAGTATCATATCAAACACAATTCTATAGGGTATGATTCCCTCTTTGGCAAAGAAAAATGAAAAATAAGCATTATGCTCCCAAATGTCACAAGTAAGCCCCTACCTAGGCTAGATAATGTAATGAGAACATACACATAATATGCTAGGTTTAGGGTTTAGGAAAACATAGGCATCTCAAAAGTAATACACAATATGAATTAGATATTTAAAAATGTTAGTAATCACACCCAAGTTAGTGAAAAGACATGCTAAGACTTGAATCACACAAATACATGATGACAAGAGGATCCTATATGAATAAGGATACACAAACAAGTAAGCACATGCACACATAAACAAACATTCAATGTTTATATTAGATTAAACCCACTTTTAATAAATGGTGTAGGTGCCATCCCCAGACACATAAGGAGGTTCAGGTCTCCCCCTAGCCAGAAATAGCTAGTCAGTATTACAAAAAGGACCTTACCAAAAGATACATTAGGGGGACTGGGTCACCTCCTACCCAAAAATAGCTAACCAAGAGTACAAAGAGGACCCAACCAAAAGATGTAGTTACAATAAAGGACTAGAAGGGCCCTAAAAGGCGAGGAACAACAAGCTGTCTAATAAAATCAGATTACCAGTAGGAGTATAAAGGAAGTAATGCACAAGAGGGCCAAACTAAGAAAATAACAAGAAACACCAAAAACCAAATGCATCTAGGGCACAAGGGGGCCCAGGTCCTTGAAAGAAGTAGCCAATAAAAGAAAGACGCCTAGAGGGATCCAAGAAGCTTCCAAAAGATATTCAACCAAGGAGAAAGTTCAACACGGTCCCCAAAGGCCTCAATCTTAAACTGGGTGGTCAAAACCAAAATAGGAATTCAAAAACAATCGAATAAGTCCCAAGCCAAAGTGTTAACTCAAAACCAAATTCAAACATTATCATATCCCACCTACTCGAAACCAATGGCCATACCAAATTGAGCAAAGACCAAGTCAAAACCAATGAGTAAGACCAAATCAAAATGATCCCAATGGCCACAAAGAGATAGCCATTCCTTGAAATCTGAGTCAGTATCTTGAAATTGTTGAGAATATCCCAACATGATTTGTCCTTCCATGTGGAAGACTTGAGAATTGAGTAGAGCATTTACCAAATAAATTTAAATCTATATGCTACCACCTCAACAATTGACTACTTTTGCCTAACATAGGGATCCAAGATCGAACCCTATAGCTATCAGAAGGGAGAAACATAGAAAGTTTGAGCACTGACAACCTCTTAGTCCACCCACAAGGCAATGATTTGTTGTAAAAAAGTTTATTCATTTAACTCATTTGATTAGTCATGCACTTAGCAATCAATCCAAGTCAGTTTTGTACTTGATACAACTAGGTGCAAGCATAGTAAAAGTTTGTGGTGCATAACATTTAAATGCACTACTGTGATGACATCAATTTCACACAAGGCACAAGCCTTGTACACTCACTTGAAGCGTAACAGTGAAGGGACTAGGACCCACGTTAGGCTAGTTGAAACATGGCACAACCTTAGTCTCAATGGGACTTAGTCATTTATGAAATGGTCTTAGGCAATCTATCAGTGCGTGCCATTTTGGATAGGATCAATAGACACAAGCCTATTCAAGGGAACTAGTCCTAGTCATGGTGGCACATGCCTATATTGGACCAGTTACACAATTTTCAAGGGCACAAGTCTTTTGGTGCAAGTTCATGTCTGGCTAGTTATAGATCTTAATGGCACAAGCCATAGGGATAGTAAGTTAAGTGTCATTTAGGGGCTTAGTTGAATCAAGGGAATGGCTTATGCTCAGGTGTTCATTATTCAAGTTAGCACTATAGGCATGGTTACTAGGGCTTCGACACATGTTGGTTTCAACACTTAGTTGATTTTATAAGTATACTAAAGTCACTATATGGCACAATGACACCATTAGTGACCTAGAATAGACCTTTACATCACAATACATTCAAAAATGAAAATTATGCCATTATTCATACAAAAATTAATTTGAAATTATACAATAGTGTTAAACTATATGAAATGGATCAAAAACCAAGTAAATATGCAATGTCATTTCCATTAAATCAAAGTTCATCAACAGAGTACAGTTCATAATATAAACAAATCATCAACTCATTTCCTACTTACTCATGCCTAGTGGCTCATAGACGAGCTTGGGTGCTACAATGCATATTCTTCTTAGTATCCATACTAACTCAAACTATATCAATGATGTTCTCAATTTTTTCAGAGCTTCACTGAGTTAATTCATCTCTCCTTCTTCATGTTCAAGCTTGTTTTTATAGGCAGGGGAACATCTTTGAGTTAGGCCAGATGGGTGCACACCAGGTGATAAACTATTATTGTGGGTCATTATTCTATCAGTTCCACTTCTCTAACACCCATGCTTTTTAACCACCACATGCAGTAATCAAAGGGATGTCCCTTAAAACCTGTGCACTAAGCAACTGCTTGCCAGCTGGTACAAGATCTTCAAAAATTCTTCTAGCTAGTCTAGAAGTACCACAAGAGCAATCATCTCACTGATTGCCTCATGCCAAGATGTGTTGAGTTGGCATGGGTCCAATTTTCAGCACAAAAAGGGGCCTAAAATTACTCCATACAAAATTGATAGTCCACCCCCAGACTAGTCTTTCAATGCCTTTGTTACACAAAATTTGGGTGTGCCCTACTGCATTTTTGCCTTGAAGTCTTCAAAGCCCTGAATGGCAATCTTGATTTCTTTGATAGTACCTTCTACTTCTGTTGATGCAACCTCAAGTACGATCACGTTCAAGTTATCCAATTCCTTCTTGAAGGCTTATAGCCTCTCTTTTACCCTTCTTAACCTACCATCTAATATGACCCTTTACTCACTTACCTTTATCTAAGAGGTGAGGAAGAGTGCTTTTAGGTCTTGCTCTTGGGTTTTTATCTGGGTGATTAAAGTGTTGACCTATGCCATAACTTAAGCATGCTCGGTCTTACTCATAGTGAAAGCATGATTCATCAAAGCATCCTTCTCCTCTTTTACATTTTGAAGGCACACATCGATGATTGAAATTTGAGTGGCAAAGTTGCAAAAGATGGCATTTACTTATTTTATGCCCTCTTCCATTTTGGTGAAGAGGTCCTTTACCATATCAATCTTTTTGTTTAGCTCTCTCTTGATGGATTCAAAAGGTTCTTCTTGTTCCTCTAGCACTGACTTCATCTAGGGGATAATTTGTTCTACTAACACATAAACCTTATTAACCTCTTTCATTTGTGAAGTATCAACACCATTCAAAAGGGATGGCTCCACTTCTTCGACGTGCTCAACCATCTACTGGAGTTTGAGATTCATTGATTTTATTTCTTCCTCTGCCTCTTGTGCTATCTATTTCCACTTGTTGGCATGAACATCATTGATGATGTTCTTGTGTGATGCTACTGAGGCCATCTTAAAGAGGGTATTATCCAATCTTACGAGATTCATATAACTTGGATTTACAAGTTGGTAGTCATGCCCCTCTTCTAGTTTCTTGGCACTTTGGATTGCTTTCTTCAGTACCTCAAACTGAGGTTCATCCATGTAGCAATCAAGAGCCCAAAAAACTTGATGGTGCATTAGGGTTGTGGTAGTTTTGGGGTGCATGTACCGCAACATGTAGAAGTCATCATCTTTAGTGAACTTCTATGCTTTTTCCCTATAGCTCGGCTCATACTCCCCTTCCTCAACCAACTCCTCTTCTCCACTGGTGTTGGTGATTTCTACAGTGCCTTCTTCTTCTCTTTCTTCTTTCTTTACTAGGGGTTACTCATCAGCCTTCTCCCATTGGTCTACCTCTTCTCTTTCATTGGTGCTAGTTTTGTCATCTTGATTTTAGATGGGTTCTTCCTCAAAATTTTCCCCTTGCCTGCTTCTTCTTCTTGTGTCTCTTTGATATGAACCTCCTCATGCCAACCTTACTTTCCTCTTGCCCCAACAGGGTCTCTACTACCTTATCCATTTATTCTTTTGAGGCACCATCATCATATTCTTTATCTTTAGGTACCCTTTTTGAACTAGGGCGTGCCTATTGTGCAACTTCCTCTGCTAGGCTAGAGTGGGTGCTAAGTGCCTCTACTGTCTTGGTTTTAATGGGTTATGCACATGTGACAACCCTCTCTTCTTTTTAATTTTTGGCCTTCTCCTTTTGGGCCCTTTTTATTTCTACCTTTATTTTCTTAATGATTTTGGTAGTTTTCTCCTCTTTGTCCCTTATCTCCTTGGCCTCTACTTGATCAATTTCAGCATGGGTCATGGCTTTGGCCCTCATGGCCTCTTGCTTACGGTGCAACTCCAATGCCACATCGATGTGATCTTGGTCTAGGTCCATGACCTTCCATTTGTGATTCAATTGTTATTTAATTATTATGCTTGAGGGTCTTGCTTCTCCAAGTGCTTCCACCTCATCGATATTTTCACCCGTTCCTTCCTATTTTCTCCTTTTTAGCTCTCATGTTTTGTGCTTCTCCCCTTCTCTCATGTGCTCCTCGGCCTCAACCATCTCAATGGCTTCTTTTAACATTTCAAACTTCATCATTTCTTCTCTTATTTCCTTCATCTCTTATACCTTTTGTATAGTGGCATCACTAAGGCCAAGTTTCTTCCATCTCCTCATCTTCTTCTGCAATTCACTTTGAGGGGGTGGAGAGGGGTTCCTTTCACTTAATGAGGAGTCATCTTCCTTGGGCATGATGTATACACCTCTACCAAATGTTTCTTCCTCCATCTCTTCTTCTATGTCTGATAGGGTTACTATTGGCACCACAACAAGAACCTCCCCATTGTTATTCTCCTTGGCGCTAGGGGAAGCCTTTAGCATGAATCTCACATGCTTCTTTATGGGGGATGAAGGAAAGGCTTATTATTCTGAGGAAATCTTGAGCCTTATTTTCTCCTCTATCTCTTCCAAATTCTCCCCCTTCTTTTTGGGAGGCTTCTTCTTGTCTGTTGGCACCAGGGTCCCTTCATCACTGATTTTGATATGGGAATCATTGCTCTGCTCTATGTTTGAGCCCTTCTTCTTTGGATTCATCTCATAGTAGAACCTATGGATGTATCTAGTTATGGTTGCTTATTGAAGGGGGTGGATATATGGGTGATTTAATTTATCCTCTTCATCCTTGGTGGCCTTCCCATCTACATGAATGATCTGACACCTCATCTTGTGCCTCTCCATATCTAGTTCCTTTACTAGAATGTCTCATTGTTATGCATTGGGGATCCATCATAGTGTGCCCTTGAAGTATCTTGATGAGAAGGCATAGGGGACCTTTAGCCACCCTAATTTGTTATCATCAACTAGTGCTAAGTGCACTACATAATAGTGCTGCATTACAACAAAGGTTTTCATTACAAACATGATCTAAAGGAGCCCTTAAGGGATGCACCACTCTAACCCAAAGGCCTTTATGTACCTCTCACACTATCCCATGACGTGAGTCTTATATTTGGAATTGAAAGAGAGGGCAATTATGAATTATTTATACTTCTATGTTGGGGAGTCATTATGCTCTGAAAAGGCCCAGAGGTTTCTCTCATCCCCATCTAAAAATCCAATCTCTTCCAAGATAATGAGAATGAGAATGGATCAACACATTAATGTCCTTTTTTCCTTGTGGAACTCCTATGCATTATTCACAAATTCATTGGTGATTTATTTGGCAATATTGAACTACATGCCCCATGCCATGTGATAGGTGATGCAAAGTTATTCCTTAGTCACATCGATCCATCGACCACTTGGGCATAGTTTGGAGCTTACGAGACATACCATCACCCTCATGTCAAGGTCCTTGCACTTATTGATGGGGAACATGAAACCCCCTTGAAATAATTTAGGATTTGGGCAACATGCTCCACCTCTTCATCATCATCCATCATCTAATAGATGTCTTTATCATTATCTGAAAGCTCATTATTCTCTTTATCAGTTGTGCCAAAATCTTCATGTGCCTCCTTACGAAGTAAATGCGGTCCTCATAGATGCGTGAGAGTATGAATTATACAAGATACTCTAGCTTCCAAAAGCATGGCAAATCATAAATTTGAGTTTCACTAAAATTTGTCAATTTGTCTCAGATCAAGATTTCAAATAGGGCATCACCTAGTGCCATTTTCTACCCTATGCCCACCATCCAATCTTGCATGAGGTCTTAAAAATGACTGGATGTGTGGTGGTTATATTATTTTAATTGGTAGGTGTGTGCAAAAGAGTAAAAATCTTCCCCTATCATGGACTCTAGAGGTAACTGCATTACTTGGTAGGACATTTTGGTGAGTAACTCAATGTCCACCTGCACCATGCTCACTGCTTCCACTCACTGTGCTACTATTTTTGTAGTGGCTGCTTTAGGTGCTATACATGCCCATTTTGGGTCTTGTTGCACCTAATTAGAGCTTGATACCTTCTATTTCTTCACCATCTTGAACCTACTAGTGTTAAAACATGGTAGGTATAGTTTACCAAATCCTTCAATGGTGATGGTGCTTCTATAGTCATGGAATCTATGACTGTTCCCTCATCTCTCAAGCTTCACTAGACTTTAATGGTGGCCTAGGCATCAATTCACTTGTCTAACTATCTAATTTATATAGAGTCCTCTCACCACACTTCTCCAAATCAATCTTAATATGAATGCAATCCTTCCTAGTATGTAATCGTTCACTCTTAGTGCATGAAAGCACTCAAATTCTCACTTGTATAGGTTTTTGTACCTTGGCTCTCTGGTTTTCACTTAGGTTCACTCTAATTCTTAAGTTAGTATAAAATTTGTAACCTAAGCAAGTTTTCCACTTGCTATTTTATACCCTTTCCTTATCTATCATCATTAATGCAAGTGTTTTATGGTGTGGTGATGCCTAAATTTCTTGGAAAATGCAAAATTTTGAAAATTCTATGAAAATCCTTTATCATTAATGCATTAAATATGTATATTTGTGCCTCCACCACTGATTCATTGAATACTCTCTAATGGTAATTTAGTGAAGTGATGTTTAGTTCAAATGATCACTTCATGCTCAAATATGGGTGGATACTAGTTGTCTTAGATGATTCTTCTCATATGCTTGTTCACTTGGCATGACCTTCACCTTCCTTGTGGCAACCTAGGCATAGTGCCTCACATGCACATGAATCAACCTCCTCAGTCCCACTTTCTCTTCCAACTGTGCTCCCATTTCAAGTGTTTTTTTTTGCTTTGGTCAATTTCTTACACTTCATCTTGCCTTGGCCTGTCCTACCCCATACAAATCCCTTGCATTGTCCCTCCAGTGCTTCATCTTCTCTTTTGGTTCTCTTCCACATGATCAAATTGTGCATCTTCACTTTCTTTCTTGTACCCAACCATGTTGAGTGTCTTCACCTTCTTTTTTGGTTTATGGTGCATGATCAATTGATTTTCCTCTTTCTAACTTTAGTATAAAGGTTACCTTTGTGCTAATGTACTTTGTCATTTTATTCTCAAATATTTAAATTTTGGTAACTCCCTCATGCCTAGAAACTTAGGCATCTAACCCTAGATGATTATAAAGCAAATGGGCTCAACTTACCTGACTGGTATTATGTGTAGAAGTGCCAGAGTAGTTTGTTCTTGGGCCTCCAAGAGCCCTACAATGTTTATCTTGTGCACATGGATCTTGTGCATCTTCTGCTTACGTCTAGGGAGTTTCAAGTGCCCACCACTTAGATGTCTAGCCTCATGTGCTTAAAAGGCACAAGTGCTCAACTCACCTGATTGTAATTATGTATGAAATGCTAGATTAGTTCACTTACGGGCTTGAAAGTGCCCTTCATTTGAAACCTTGCACACGAGGTTTTCTACACATCTTTTTTGAGTCTGACGAGTCTCATGTGCCCACCACTTAGATGTCTGGCCTCAGGTGCTTAGAAAGCACAAGTTATTGACTCACTCAGCTAGAATGATGCATGAGAGGCTAGATGAATTCATTGGAGCTAGATTAGATTCATGTGCCCATAACTTAGGTGTCATGGACTCATGTGCTTAGAAAGCACAAGTGATCAATTCATCTAGATGGAATTATGCATGAAGTGCTAGAAAATAAGTCCTTGCGGCCTTCATGTATTACATATTGCATCTTTACACTATACAAGGAATAAAAATAAAACAAAAATAATGGTTTGGATTAAATCAAATTATATTCGAGTTAGCTCAACTCAAACTGACTAGTGACCAAGAAGTCAATATTCTTATGGTATAAGCACCATCCTACTATTGATACAACTTCAATCAACTACCATTGAAATGTCTTAGGAGCATTTCACTAGACAATGTGTGCAACTTGCATGCATTTATCTCCGATATGTGGTGGATGATGTAGGGGCCCATCCACCTTATTTGTAATTTGCCTAGGTTCTTAAGGTACTTGGAATCATAAAGTAGGACCAATGCTCATTTAGTTAGCTCCTTACACTTGATATTCTTATCATACCAAAGCTTCTAATGGGCCTTTTTGATTTATTGACTCCATCTCGCTTGGGCACACTTTTCATCCAAGTGCTCCAAGTCTTTCAAACTTGTGCTTAAATATTCTTGGTCATCTAAGTGACCAATATATGCAAAGTGTAAGGATGGCACAATGAATTGCATGGGGAAAATTGCTTCAATGCCAAACACCAGTTGAAATGGTGTAGCCTTATTTAGGTGCTTATATGTCATGCAATATGACCATAGTATCACTGAAACATGATCATCCTAATCCTTGCGACCAAATGTCACATATCTTTGTTAGGCACATTCTTAGGATTCTATTGAATGCTTCAGATGTGCCATTTACCTGTGGATGATATGGGGTGGTATTGTGGTGTGCCACCATGTATTTAGTTAAGAGGATGTACATCATCTCATTGATGTAATGAGTTCCCCTATAATTAGTCAGACTTAATGTTCACCCATATCAAATTATTATGTTCTCCTAGATGAAACACGTGGTTATTATAGTTATGAAGTCTTTTGTTAGTGTGACCTCAACCCACTTAGTGAAATAGTTAGTGGCTGCCAAAGTATACCTTACACCTATATGCTATGCTACAAGAGTTATTGGTCCAACAAAATCAATGGCCCATTTATTGAATGGTACCTAGGCAATAATGGGGATGAGAGGCATCTCATCCTAGTGGTTGGGCTTCCTAGTGCACTGGCATATGTCACATGCCTTAGTGCACTCCTTTACATCTTGGAACAGGCTTAGCCACCACAATCTTGACTGTAATATCTTACATGCCATTGCATCTCTAATGAAATGGCCTCATGTGTTTCCCTCATGTATTTATTGTAATATGGAGTCCCTTTTATGTTCTAGTACACACTGTTGCAAGACTTCATCTGTACTTAGTTTGTATAGCTCCTCCTCAATGAGCTAGAAGGGGGCAATGTGAATAGGAAGTTGGTTTTTTTCCTTATTTAACATGGTCTAGGGTGTAAATCCAGACTTTAGGAAAATATCTATCTCTGCCAATTATTCAGGGACACATTAGATTTGGCACAATTACACATTAGGCATATCATCCTTAATTGGGGTCACCACATCACTAGAATTTATGCAAGATAAATGATATGACCCTAAGTTTTGCTTTTTAGGTTTGATAATAAATGAGAACTAGAAATCTTGGAATATAACTATCCATCTTCATATATTCCTATAAAACATAGGCTTGTTCATGAGGTACTTCAGTGCCTTGTCATTAGTGAAGAAGATGAATGGGGTCACCAATAAATATTGCCTAAATTTTTGTAAGGCATAGACCATTGCCATTGCCTCGTGCTTGATGGTGGTGTAATTCTGCTCCATTTGCATTAATTTTTTACTTGAGAAAGAGATGGGATGATTCATTTTTCCTTTACTTGGTTGTGCTAATATGGAACCAATTATGGATCTCAAAGCATTAACATGGATGTGAAAAGGAGTTGTCCAGTCGGGGAATTGCAGAATTGGTGCACTAGCCAATTTCAGCTTTAATGTTTCAAAATCCTCCTCTTACACCCCACCCCAATATAATGGGTCATATTTTTGTAAGAGATCCTCTAGAGGTGCTAAAATCTTTGTATAGCTTCGTATAAACTTATTTTAGTAGCCATAATGGCCTAGAAAGGTACAAACATCATACTACATTGAAGGAGTCTGGATCTGAATTATGATGGCTATCTTCATAGGGTCAACAAGCAAACCATCCTTGTAGATGATGTGCCCCAATTTTTTAAAGGGGCTTACAAAAATTCACTTATTTAGGTTTAAAGATATTTGGATCTACCTACACCTCTCAAACATGAGGTGAAAATTGTCATAATGGTCCCTTATAAGGCCATATATAGTCCAATCGTCAAGATAGACTTAGAAGAACCTATGGATGAAGTCCTTGAAAGCAATGATCACCACTTTGGATAATACAATTAGTGCATTCTTGAGTCCAAAGGGCATCACATAATAGGAAAAATAACCCCATTCAGTCATAAAGGTTGTTTTGGGCTTATCCTCCTCTTTGATCTATACCTGATGGTAACTCGAGAAACCATTAGTGAAAGTATAGATTTCGTAACCTATGATGCCATCCAAGACCTCATCGATGAATGGGGTTGGGAATGTGTTGGTGATGTAGGGGGGGAATTCAAAAGTATGTAGTCAACATAGATTTATATGCACCCATATTTATTGATGCTTATGACCATTGGGCTCACCCTTTCAGACTCTTGTACGAGGTAGATGATTCCCATGGCCAACATTCCATCTATCTCTATTTTCACCTTGGCATGTAGGTTGGGGTTCATTATATAGGAGCACTTCTTGATAAGCCTTGCATCATTCACCAGCTTGATGTTAATTTTTCCAAGGGGAGGGTGGGTTCCCTTCATGTCTCAATAGTTGCATGGGAACAAGTCCTAAAACTCTTTCAGGAGGTTTATGATTTATGCCATTTCTGCCTTAGACTAGTATGCACCTATAGTGGTAATCTTGGGCTCACCTTCTACACTCATGTCCACTTTTATGGTTTTAAGTGGCACATGGTAGGGTTCATTCCTCTCCTGATGAGAGTCTTCCACTTGCCTTGTCCCATCAGTTGTTTAAATTCAAATATGTGTTGGATCTTCTTTATTCAGGGTGTTGTCATCCATGTGGTGCACGAGTTTTCTCTTCTTGTTAGAGCCTTCTAATTGCTCCTTTTAGGTTTCATCCTCCTCCTCATTGGAGTCACTATTGAGTGTTTTTTATTTAAATAACATTGAGAGTGATAGTCCTTTCTCCCTGAACATGTCTCTAAGGTGCTCTTCTAGAATGGTATTTTTCTCAAACACTCCCTACAAATGACTTGTAATGGTTCTAATAGCTCTAAGCTTTGTGAAGAGAAGGAGATGATGTGCATGTACCTCTCTTTGAGTACCTCCTAGTCTCCTATCTCTTAGTGCATTTCATTTACAACATACCATGCTTATGCCCATGTTTTCAAAGTCCTATAAAAAGCATGCACCCACAAGCTTTTGGGCACATTCTAATCATATACAATCCATGTTTCTTCACATAAGTGCACATGCACGATTGGGTCAGAATCACCTGAATAATTAGGTATGTATAAGCCCTCATTACTCTTTCCAAACCTAGTGCATATTTATACCTTCACATCTTGCCATGTTAGCAAGCTAGGCCTTTGTAATGCCCACCAATGAAAAATAGTGCTCTTTAGGGTATGTCCTAGTGTGCCCATTCTATCTATTTCCTTTAGAACACACACTTTAATGTCATGGACATAGTTCTCTACATGCTATCTCCCTCCATATTTTTGGAGCACTTAAAGATTCCCTTTACTCAATTGGAACACCCTTTTCCCCACCCTTTTGGCATGGGGAACCTATTTATTTTGAGTGTGATCAATTCTAATCAGTCTTATTTAGGCTCACCTTGGATCAGTTGTCCACACTAGGTGGAACCTTTGGAGACTTCAACCCATCGATCGTAGGCTAAATAAATTATATTGGAAGCTGATTGTCCATCCTCCCATTTGAGAACTCCTTGGTTTCTTGGGTTAAGCTTCTCAGTGCCCCACATCATGATGTTATAAATGTGGTTGATCTCATCTTTGATATCATTGTTTTCCACATATGGATGCCCTTGATCACTTGATAAGGGGATCACCACCCTGTCTCTGTTATTCTTGAAAGTCATGTAGTGATTCTTGAAGTACATGTCTGCATTGTTGGCATAAAACTATGGCCTACCTAAGAGCACTAGATATTTATCATGCTCTACCAACTTAATTACCTTGAAGTTGGCTAGGAATTCTATGTCCATAATATCTACAATGACACCCTTCAATATCCCAATAGGTTATGGTTAGGTTTTGTTGGCCATAAAAAACATATGAGGGGAGGGATTTAAGGGTGGCCATCCCATCTTCTCTTAGGTGGTTTGGGTTAGAATGTTAACCTTGATGCCTATTTCCACAAGGACCTCATAAATAGACCATCTATCAATGGTGGAATTTATTAGTAGTTCTTAGTCATACTCTGTATTTTGAGTATGCCTTACTTTATGTGCCCACTCCATATGTAACATACCAACTTCAATCATCTAAGGTGTGGCCTATTCTTTTGGTCTCTTCCATGTATGCTCTAAAAACAAGGTTTTTATTAGGGGTAGTGTCCTTTTAGTTTGGAAGAGGTACAGGATCTTGGTAAAATCCTGTACTTCAACCTCTTGACTGTCTTGCTTCCTATGTGAGGTAGTAGCCTAGATTCTAGATCTCTAGCCAATTGGAGCTCTCCCTAAGAACTTTGTATTACACTCATGGCTTGTTTTAGGATTACCTTCTATCACATAAGGTCAAGGTAGGGTGAAAATTTTAGTGTAGGTCACATTATGCGCTCAACACAACTTGACTTGCCATATTCTAAGTGCAGTTCTTTTGTTAGTGTAGTAGGAAACTATGTGGTGAACCCACTTCAAGTCGTGGCCTATGCCTTAGATGGTTCCTTGCAAGTTTTATATGGTTTGGGATTCCATTTTTCCTCCTTTGGATCATGTCTAACCATTGTTTCACCCTTATTTACACCAGACCAACCTTGATTCAACTTTTTGTATAAGTCTAGAAAATCCTTGACCGCATGTGGTCCCTGATAATACCTACACATTGGGTGTGTGGGGAAGTAATGCTCATTATGCTCAGTCAACCTGCACTTGTAACCTAATCACTATGGGAATCTTCCTCCATTACATCCTCCAACTCATCTATGTGTGCCTCACTGATTCCCATAGTCAGTATTTTGTTGGCCATAGCCTTCATTTTTCTGGCCCACTTACCCACTAGCTATTGCCATTGCCTACCACGTGCCTCTCTCCATATTTTGGTGCATCTCATCAATGATGTAATAATTCTCTATTTAATGAGTATAGACATCACACATATTTCAATAAATAGTAGTGTTCACTTGATTGACACATTGTAACAAGGGATAATTTCAAGAGTCATGCAGCCCATGACAAACTTCACGATTGAGAAGTAATGTGCAAACATTTATTTGTGGGTAATTATTATTGTTATGCCCCTCTATCTCATAGTTAGTACACCATAATACACTATGAGTGTCATGCACCAAACCAACAATTAGCTTCTATAGCTGGGAGGTAATTGATGTGATCTGCACCTCCATAAATGGGTTAATCCTTGTGTTAGTGTTGCCTGCTACCTCAACCCAGAGCATGACTTCAAGCGCTTCATGGGGGTCCATGAAGGTCTTCATGGATAAAGCTTTTTTGAAAGGTACTAGCAAGCCCCTAAAAAACCATTACATGTGTTGGGAGGGGTGGATATCATATGGAAGTTTGGAAAGGAGAGTCTTAGATTACACATCATGCATGCACAAGCTCTTGGATAAACCTTGGTTGATTTACTTGAGCACCATGATGCTCTATTTCTCAAACTCAGGAATATCAAATTCCTTCAATAAAATATCCTTAATTATATCTTAATCAACCATAGCCTAGTTTGGATCAAATTTTCAATACCAAGTCTGGGCATGATCCAACAAAGTGGTCATGAATTGAGTCACCTTGCACTCTGACTGTGTGATACCCAAGCACACCATTGAAGTTCACACTTGAGCACATGATATATGTCATTCTCTACCCCATGATACTTAGGCAAGTGCATTGTCATTTCATAATAAATCTATGAGGGGGTGGTGCTAGAGTCTGAGATGCTTTCCCCCCTAATGTCTATATTAGAGGTAATTGTCTAATGCCTCCAATTATAGGGTTGATCATTATCTCTATTATTTTAGATTTCACCATCAAGATGGACAACATGGTAATTCTCACTTATGGTGTCAAGCCACTTCCCATGGGTTACTGCCCAGTCGGTGCAACTAACATCCTTTAAACAAGAATGCTTGTGCTTATGTTCTAGATTCATGGGTTGGAACTCACTAGTTTTTTGGTATTCTTGTTAAATCATTTTTAAGGAATCACTTGTTTGATCACAAAGTCTTGGTTCAAAATTTTAAGTCTATCAAAGTCAATGTCGATAATAGGGCCAGTTATCATTCTTCTATCTTCTAGTGGAAAATCTAGTGCATGAGCTTATGCTTTAGGTTCAAAGGGGGTAGGTTCTTCCAGTGCATCCTCATTCACCATATTTTGTAGGAACCTAAGGCATTCTACACCTAACTACTGAAATTGGCCTCTTGCTTCATCCTCTCTTTCCTTGCATTGTTATAGTTCAAGGGATCCTTCCCCATGCCCTTCTCGCTCACTATAGGTCCTCTTAACACTTTTAGGTTATAGATCCCCTATCAGCATGCACATTTGATTATTATAATTATACCTTTAGAGCTCTTAGTGTCAAGTTGTTCATCCCTTTCCATCATACCTCACCTACACTTCCCCTTATCACCTTCACTTGCTCATATGAGAAGGGATTTTATCCTTCCATTTTTATGGTTTCAATATTGTAATCCACCAATAATTTCTTTAGTTCAGTGCTAAGACTTCTTATGAACACACCCATTGGTTCATGGAAGAACTTATACTCTACTTCTTTAGGGCAAGATAGGGTTGACATTACAAATTCCAACACATAGCTATTTAGTGCATCACTCGACCACTTATTTACAGTGCATGTCCAAATGTCATCTAGGCTCTCAATCCTCTCTAGGTGCTCCTTTGCCCACTCAAAGTGCTGGCCATATATTCATCTTATAGAGGTGGTATAGGAAACCAACCATCAGTACACATGCTTAGGTAGTTCACAAAAGACCACCTTATACAGAGCATCATATAAGTTAGTTTACACCCATTTTCTTAGCTTCTATCCTTGGCATGTCAGATGCTTCTACATGAAGCTATCTTCCACTTGATTTAGCTAGCGCTCAATGTTCTTGAGTGAGAGTCATTACATAATTATATTGCACCATTACAATAATCAATTTCAACATATGTCCTAGAAACAAAACAAAAATGTTGTAGAAAAGTTTCTTCATTTAGCTCATGTGTTTAATCACACACTTAGCAATCAATCCAAGTCAGTTTATACTTGTATAACTAGGTGCAAGCATAGTAAAAGTTTGTGGTGCATAAAATTTAAACACACTACTAGATTGACATCAATTTCACACAAGGTACAATCCTTGTGCACTCACCTGAAGCATAGTAGTGAAGGGATTGGGGCCCACATTAGGCTAGTTAAAACATGTCATAGCCTTAGTCTCAATGGGACTTAGTCATTTATGAAATAAGATTAGGTGGTCTATCGACATTTGCCATTCTGGATAAGATCAAGAAGTGCAAGCCTATTCAAGGGAACTAGTCCCAATCATGGTGGAACAAGTTTGTATTAGACTAGTTACACAAATTTTAAGGGCATAAGTCTTTTGGCAGTAGTTCATGTTTGGCTATTTATATCTCTTAATAGTGTAAGCCATATGGATAGCAAGTTAAGTGTCATTTAGGCACTTAGTTGAATCAAGTGAATGGATTATGCTTAGGTGCTCATTCTTCAAGTTAGCACTCTAGACATGGTTACTAGGGCTTCAACGCATGCCAATTTCAACACTTGGTCAATTTTACAAGTATACCAAAGTTGTTATATGGCACAAAAATTTCATTAACGACCTAGAATAGACCTTTACATTACAAAACATTCAAAAATGAAAATTATGCCATTATTCATATAGAACTTAAGTCACAATCATATAATACTTCTAAACTATATGAAATGGATCAACAACCAAGTAAATATGCAGTGCTATTTCCATTAAATCAAAGTTCATCAATAGAGTATAGTTCATAACATAAATATAACATCAACTCATTTCCTACTTACTCATACCCAATGGCTCATAGATGAGCTTGGGTGTTATAATGTATATTCTTCTTAGAATCCATACTAACTCAAACTATATCAATGGTGTTCTCAACTTTTTTAGAGCTTCATTGAGTTAATTCATCTCTCCTTCTTTGGGTTCAAGCTTGTTTTTATAGGTAGGAGAGCATATTTGAGCCAAGTCAAATGGGTGCACACTGGGTGATGATCTATCATTGGGGGTTATTATTCCACCATTTCCACTGCTCTGAAACCCATGCTCTCCAATCGCTATGTGCAATACTCAAAGGGATGTCCCTTAAAACTCAAGTGTTAAGAAACTACCTATCAGTTGGCACAAGATATTCAAAGATTTTAGTTGGTACCAAAAGTATGATAAGTGCAATCATCTACAATGATTGACTCATGTTGAGATATGCTGAGTTGGCACATGTCCACTAATTAACATAAAAAGGGGCCCAACATGCTTCAAAAAGTAGATATCACTTAACACTTTGGCTGAGATTGTAAGAAAATAGCCTCCACCATCAATCACATAACATGTTACCCAAGATGGAAAATTTGAGATCAAAGCCAACCACCCTCGATCATTCAACATGGCACATCTTAGAACAAGGTTGATTAACCAAAACTTTCTTGGTAGATCTCTACCTGACTGTTGGTTAGATTGAATCATTCCAAATTAGTTCAAAATTTCACATATGAACAAGATAGGAGTGGCATCCTATTCAATAAAATCACATAACCAATAACTACATAATTCCTTTGATGATGTCATCATAAATTAAGGAATAATTCCTTCAGCAACACACAAGGGAAGCCTTGGAGTAAACATCCAACATAGACTCTCTCTAATCATGATAAAAAAATATGACCAAGGAAAAGGTCCTCCTTCCATTTCATCCCTCAACCATAGGTCACAAGATCAATCTTTTTGAACAAAAATATTTTCTTCCAGACCATTAAGAGCAGGGGAGGCTAAGACTTTTGCATTCTAACCAAATCCATTCCTTGAAGAGTTTGCATCCCAAATAAAATCCCCTCTAGTGGAACTAAGAAAACATTTCACCTCACAATGACACTCTCCATCAAAGACATTACCAGAAAAGGAACATATAAGCATGGTAATAGAAACTCTTTTAATCTTAAGGTTGGTAAAATGGGGACCAAGCACCCAACATTCTAAGCATGGGTCATAAGAACACAAAGGAGCTTCCCAACCAAAAATATTTTAGATATGACTACCTAAAGTTATTGGGAAATGAAAAAAATCTAGGATTAACAGTACCAGGGTCCTATTTAGCATTTTTTGGCCCTTAGGCTAAAAAAAGTCACCCCTAGTTTCAAACTTGAATATCATGATTTTCAAAGTCCTAATGAAGATTTGTTAGCTTTGTTAGCATTGTTTAAGATAGTGTTTTTATTCAAGTATTCTAATGCATTCAAAGTTAGTCTAGTGGGTCTTAGGGGTATGTCATGATGTGTCAATATGGCATATGGTCCATCAAGTTAGTCTTTTCATTTTGTTACTTGGTTTAAAGCCTGCTAATCTTGTTCGATGGAGTTAAGGTAATTTAGCAAAGTTTAATGTTTTTGGAGAAACCTAGTTTCCATTGTGGCCAAATCATACCTTATAAAGGAACTATCCTTGCATGGAGAATTAAATTAAATGGTGAATATTTCATTTGAAGTCTTAAAAGGTCTTGAATTGATATATTTTCTCTCCATGAGATCATCTAATATACATTAGCTTTCTTTTCACTTGTAAACATTTTTAAGGGTTTTAAAGCCACTCAAAAAGATGTTAAAGATGAAATATAAATAAAATTTCAATTATCAAATATTTAAAATTATTTTTTAATGTATTAATGTCAAGAGAAAGTCAGGGTGGTAGTTTGCATGTTAGAACAAGTCAGTTTTACCCCAAAGAAGGTAGTTTTCAGCACTTGTATAGACCAAAAAGACTCACTTTCAGGTGAAAAAATTTCATACATGTATCTTAAGCTTCCATAAGTTAAATTAAAACTTTGAGTTTAGGTAAAAGTCTCATAAATGCAAACTTTGCTTCAGAACCTCCATCGCTCCCTTGGCAAGCCTACAAAGGTCAATTTCAAATGCTCAAAATATATAGTATAGTGGGAGTTTGGACCTGATATTTTTTATAGAGGAGGGGGTCATAATGGGTTTAAAATACATGGCCATATTAATCAAATTGGTTTCCCCTCCTTTATGAACAATCATTGAGAAAGTAGGGTGGTCTAAAGCTACCTATAAACCCTGCAGGCTCAATTTACATCACTTCCAGATAGGAAGAAAGAGAATGAACGAAATGGGTGATTCAAGGAGGTCCTATATAGTTTCAAGATCCATATCAAAATGTTTTCCAACACTCATTTGGCATGTGCGGGCTCAAGTTAACAAGAAAACTCCTCTTTTGCACACTTTACAAGCTGAAAGTCATGGTTTCTTGATTGCTTTGGGTTTTTCAATGGTTAAAAGAGTGTGATAAATATTATCACACCATGTTTTAATTATTTTAAATATAGTTACATGTACATTAATGGCTCTACTATCCCTTCAAGTAGCACTCATGGTGATAGGCTTGAGGACTGTGTGTAGGCTACCTACACAAATATGGTTTAAAAGATATGAAGGCTACATCATCAATGTTGTTTGAAGGTTATAACATCATGAGACAAGTCATGGAACATTTTAATGTTATATTCATTGATTTCATGATCCAAATTCATGTCTCAAGGAGACTAAAATGACAAAAGGTAGACCTATATGTCTCATTTTTTCCATAAAAGGCAATAACTCTTGCTTAAAAATTGAGGTCCAAGGGATAATAAAGATGTGGGAACTAAGTTTAGATAATTCATAGGTGATTTCAGGTATAATTGAGGGGAACTATGCCATTAAGGACTTACTCTTGTTCTCTAATCCAACTTCAAGCTAAAACCTCTACTACAGTCAAACCTATGTCTAGATAGTGTAAGTAAAAAGCATATGGTAAAACAAGTGAAGTTGGGAGTTTAGGAGATGTCATGGGAAGAATTATATACATCATATAACATTTTACCACTCACCCAAACAAGCCTCAGACCATATCCTAGAAAGGTAGACCCAATAAAGGGACACATACCTACATGTGACAAAACATAGGGTTGCCTTGATAGCCTGGTTAAGTGAAGGATCAAGAGATTGGCAGAGAATATAAAAGAAGTTTGAAAATACCTTCAATAGTTTTAAATACCTCCAACTTTCCAAAACTCATGAAGTGAGAGTATATCTTCAAAATACATTCAAGAGAACATTAGGTCTCATATAGGCACCTACAGGCTATTGGAAATCAAAAGTTTGAAGAGATTTGGTATCTAATGGGAATTAATGTGCATAGAGCCATATGGAATACATAATAAACTCAAAAATTTGAACACTCACCAATAAAATTCAAAACATACCTAAACTCTATTTCAAGTCAAATGATCACCTACAAGTCTATCTTAGGCTTGAGAAAAGAAAGAGCTAGCAGGGTAGTGTTTGAGAGTTTCCATGGATCAAGGAGGATATTAAAGTTTGCATACAATTTTATAATTATAATAAATTTCAATAAATATGTTGAAAGGACTTCCATACCAAAGGTATAACCTAGACTCCTAATGCTTACCTACAACCAAGAGTGTTCTTTTAAAAGCATGCACACACAGGCCTATGTGCCAAATTATGGAGAAAAGATATAATGTTGACTAAAAATGATGAATTGGGTGTAAATTAGAGTTAGTGAGGTTCTCATGATCCATAGAGAGTGTATTAAAACTATCTTGGTGCTTTGAAATGAAAGGGAAGAGCTAACACATGCTTCTAGGGCCAGATTTATTAATTGACATACAAATCCTCAAGACATCAAGCAAGAGTGTTGCAGAGGTTATATAGAGGAGAAGTGGAAAATATGAAATTTTTTAGATATTTATAATGGTTTCATATACCTCCCTAAGGTATCCAAAGTCAAACCAAGAACTGTTGATCAATTTTCACTCTTTTTCTCACTCGACCTCAAAAATGCATATTCATCCAGCTAAGAGACTCCCAAACTTGTTGATATATTCCTTGACAAGATACATGGTGGTAAAATAAGTTTGGAGGTGTTGTAAAGGTATCTCCACTTCCATTCTATGGCATTAGTTTAGGGAAAGAGGCTTTTTCCTCTATGAACAATCATTAGGAATGTAGCACACCTTAAACCCTCCTAAACCCCTCATAGTGACACAATGAGATAAAATTTGGATCAAATGGATCATAATGTATTTATTCAACCTTGTCATGACTTTGGTTACCTTCAAAGGTATCATGATCACCTGAACATAGCAATGGTTGGCATGTGGGAATAAAATGGTGTATGAAATTACCCAAAAAACATGGTTATAGGCTTATTTGTGAGGGTGTAGGGTAAGGAATGGATTTAAAATCAAGTTCAAAGGCTTATAAAGATATGTTATGGGTTATATTATTGTCCAAACACCTTTTTATGTCTATTAAGGTGATATTTTAACTCTTCAAGTCATCAAGTGTATCAAGGTGAGAAATGCACTATTTTGCAAGCCAAGAAGCCTACCTTAAGCCTATGGAGTACAACAAAAGATATCTATTATAGCTTATTTATTTTACCCATGATTTTAAAATAATTAAAAAATAATTTTCAATCATTATATCTAGAAAACTTCTTGACAAACTACTTCAATCACCTCTCATGCATGTTCAAGCACGTAGGTTAGGGTTTTAGCCATTTCGTAGTTCACACATCTGTACAAGGTCTCAAAAGATAAAATTTGGCATGGATCATGGTCAAGGGACTAGTAAAGTGAATAAAACACTTTTATTGATTGTCACATGTGTGGAATTCAATTTGAGCCAAGACTTAGTTTCTAGGTCTAAAGGTCTAATTAGAGAGAGAAAAGGGTAAGTGTACTTACACTCAATGTCTGATCATGAAATTTGGAATGGAGTTGCAAGGGCATACCAGGTAATCAAATCCATGCTTGGTTTTCAAAGATAATTTGTATATTCTTCTAAATAAGTATTTTTTTGTGTTTTCAAAGCTATAAGGAATTAAAGGATAGTGAGAGCTTAAGGTGCAAAATGAGGTCTTAGTGAGTGTTTAATGGATCCAAATGATTTTTTTCAAGTCTATTATGACTGAGAGATTCCATCCATGGAGAATAATTGTATTCATGAAGACAAATTCAAAATTTGATCCATTTGGGCAAGATAGGCATAATAAGATAAAAGGGGTTTCAAGATACCTAAGGAATTATGATCATCATTGAATATCAGTATAAGAAGACTCCTAAACAAGTGAAAAGTGTCAAAGAGTAAGGAAAAATATAGTTCAACATGAATAAATGGTAAAGAATGCCACTTTTCAGTTTCTAAGCCAAAAATAAGGGTAGTTTGAAGAAGAAGCAAAAGGTGTCAAGAAAAGTTTGAAACTCCTATGCCATTTGGAAGAGAAAAGAATTTTCAAGAGAGAAACACATGCCATTGAGGATCTCATAGGATTATTTCAAACTCCTTTCTTTATTTTAACTCATTCTAGACACTTGTCACCTCTTTCTCTTATGCCCTTCTCTCTTTTTCTCTCTCACTTATCTATAAATTCAACCTTGTTGGGATTTGTATTCATCCTCCACCTGGGTATGGTGAAGTCTTGCCCATTTGTATCCCTTTGATTAATGAGAAGTTACTAGTCTTACCTCATCCTTTGACTATTTTTGTGTGTGTGTGTGTGTGTGTGTGTGTGTGTGTGTGTGTGTGTATGATTAGTTTATCTTGTCAAGTTGTTTGCTTAGTCTTCCTTGACATGTTATCCTTCTCTAAAATTCATATGCAGTTTGAAACTTCTTTAAAGGTCATGTGAAGTGTCCAAGTGAAGTGTGAAGGTTTAGTGAGTTATCTATTCATTAGTGTTATTCCATGACCTCTTCATTAGTACTCCTAGTTAAAACATTTTTCAGAACCTTCATATGAATTTTTGATGTAGAGAGGTAAATTAGGAGTAGTCTATGTTTAGGTTAATCTCATGGTTGATGTGCACATACAACTGGTTGGTAGTGGTCAAATTATTTTGGTGCATCACCTCCATTATAGTAGGATTCTCTCTTTTTTCATTGAAATTTGATAGATTAGTGAATGATCCTAAGTGATACATCAAAGGGATATATCCCTATAACATAGATATTGAATCCACCTAAAGGTCACCCAAAACCTAGGATTGTCTCCATGTTACCCCAAATTTGGAAGGCTTGAACAATCTTCCAAGGGTGCAAATTATGGTGATAATAGGTCCTAAATAAAAATGCCCTTCCAACATTAAGAGTAATGGGTACCTCTCAACAAAAAATTATCCCTAATGCAAATGAAGATGAACTCCTAGGTTGACTAGTCAAGATTCTAGCCAAACCAACCATTCACTACTGCTTGAGCACATGGGACTAAGCTTGAGTTCAATATTAAATGATCCAAAGGCCCATCAACACTAGGTCCTTTAGTTTTTACTTCCCTCCTCAGATTATGAAAGTCTAGTATAATGTGGTCCTTGTATAGAGAAGCTTCAGTTAAAGGTAAATCTTTTCCTCCCTTCCCCAAAATCCTCAAGTCTAGCTGAAAATAGCCCTTCTCGACCAAGCCTTCTACCAGAGGTAAATCATTATCCTTATCCACTAAAAATTTATTGAAGGAAAAATATTACCCTTATTCCCTTATGTTATTCTTAATTTTCACACCCCAAATTTTTTGTGAAATAATATGCCATTATTCATACTCTACCATAGTGGTTATCTAGTCATAAAATCTAAAACTGCAATCGAGGACCCTAAGTCAATTAGTGTTTTTATGAATATTCATGATTTCAAATTAATAATTTGGTAATTATCATATTTATGAATTCATGTTTTCATTATAGTGGTTTAAAAAATTATTTGTGGACCAATAAATAAAATTGGTATACATATGATCAAATGAATGCTACAGTTTCAATTGCAGATGAATTGACAGTCAGATTTTAACATGTCAAATTTTATCTTTTTAGTTTGAAAATACATATAATATTGATTATCATAATGTTGATTTCCAAGTTGTTTAAAAATATTCAAATGGATCAAATATTAAATAATCCAAATGCAAAGATATTATAATATTTGATTACAATGGTGGTTTTTGGGTGTTATGGTAATTTGGTCACATTATTATGTGCCATACATGAGCTTGTGATAAAAATAAGGTTGAGATTATAAGGTTTATTTATAACCTAAGATATATTATGATAAAAAGGTTTTAAAGTTTTCAAGTTGATATGAAGTGGTAATTTTGAAACAATTAAAATGGCATGGTATTCATTATTAGGACCAAAATCTTTGTCAAGGAAGGACATTAGCATGTCAATATTTGAAATAAGATTAAAGTATGGTAATGTTTCATAGTTTTGAAACATATTTTAAACTATGGTTAAATCATGGCATGCATGTGATTGAGACCATAAGTGGTGATTTGAATTTGTTTTAAATGTCGAATCAAATGGTGAAGCATAAAGAGATTATATCAGGATCCATTAGTGGATACAAATAACCTTGCATTAAATTTTTAGTAAATCTCTTGAAGCTTGAATTATTGGCAATCATTTTAGTGAAACTTTAGTTATCTCTAAATTTTGTATTGTGAGTTGATGAATGGTAAACTACTAGTTTGAATCAGTGATAATTTTGAGAAAAAATAGAATTTGGACACAGGTAATTTTAGTTATAGTTAAGGTAATGTGATACAAAAGCTACTTTTGGCATTTTCATTTCATTTTTGGAAAGCTTTCAAGGTGGAACTAAAACTCTGCAGAAAAAGAGATGTAAGAAATTAGTAGAAAACTTGACTACATGTTTCTTAAGTGAATATACAGGTATATTGACATGTAGTTCTTTTCATGTAGAATAATGAGTAGAAATTGATTGAAAATAATAAAATAAAAGATTGTATGCAAACAATAACAAGTTATAGTTGAATCATTGTTCATAGATGATTAAAGGATAATGCCCAAAAAGTTCTAGTTTATAACAATTTTAGAGATATTGATATCATTATCAATTAGTATTTGGTTTGTATTTTTGGTTAAATGTTGTATGAAATTAACTGAAGAGATTGTGTATCATGGAAAATAATGGTTATATCTACAAGAAATGAATGATTTTCCTCTTGAATGGATAAATAATTGCATACAATTGACTATTAAATCTTTTTATGGTTTCATGAATTTTATGGCATTCAAAAGAAATTTTGGGTTGTTTGAAAATATTTATTGTAAAACTTTAGTATATGATGTCGGTTTTCAATTTTCACAAAAATGTCATTATATAGTTATATGCAAAAGAATAATGATCTAATATACAAGGTTTGCATGATAGTAAAAGACTGACAAAACGGTTTAGAGATGATAATATATGTTAATAAATTGCATAGTTGATTATCTACAATCATTTTCTTTTAAAACTCAAGATTCAAACAATAAATTTAGTGTAAATTTTGGGTTTTGATTTCTCAGTGAGATTTTCAAGATATTTCCTGTAGCATGCATTTTAGAAGATTTTTGTTAAGAATATGACTACAATCATTTTGAAATAAAATATCATCATGATTGAAATTGGAAATTAAGTGAATCAAGTTTTCAATCATTTTTAATTCTTATTATTTTTATAGTATGAAGAAATTAAAAAAATTAGAAACTTGAAATTGTATAAAGGTTGGTTAAAACAAGGTGAAAATAATTAAAATTATTTACAAATTTATAATACTTCTGATGATTTATTTGTGTTATATGAAGAATTAGAGATTCTTATATTTTTGAAGCAGAAATTAATTGAATTTCCTTTTGTTGTACAAAATTTGAAAAATGAACACCTACAAAATTTTTTGTGGTGTTAAATTTGATGGCCAAATGACCCTCATTACAAACCAGAAATTATGTAGCTTGATGGTCATTTAAACATCAAATTTAAGATGGTTAAAAAATGTATTAAAATTGTTATTTTTAGAAAAGTGAAAGTTTTTTTTATGGAGATATTTGGTTCATCTTTCACCCGATATAGTCAAAATATTTTACTATCAAGGTATTTCATAAAATAATTTGTTTTTGGAAGCATGGTATAGCACATGGAATAAAGAGCAATGAAGTAAGTTTTTAGAGTTTTGGTATATTGTTTGGTAGTAGATTGATTATATATATATATATATATATATATATATATATATATGTTATTGATTAAATTAAAATGTAAAATATAATTAATGTAAAGATGAATTTCATATAATATGATACGTTACTTGATTATTTATTGATTGATTGATATTCTAAATATTCTTAGTTGATTAAAAAGGCTCCCCACCCATTAGGAATACCTGGTCTAAATTCAAATATATGATCTCTTAAGACTTTTAAAAAAGTCTTAAATAATTTTTAATTTGTAACCACTAAATTAATTGACTTTTAAAGTCAATTAATAAAGTTGACAAATAACTAACTAAAGTTAGTTATAACTTATTTTTGAACCAGCTTTGAAGGTTTAAAAAGAGATCAAGATTCATTTGAAAGGAGAAACAACACATGTATTGAAGACTTATACATTATAAAGTCAATAATTTATTTCTCTTTTTTATGCAACTTCTTTGAGATAGCATGACTTTTGCAGATGGTTCAAATATTACTTTCTCTGATGGTTGAAAAAATTACTTAGGCAACGTAGGTATATCTAGTTTTATATTATTATTTATAATAGATTATCTAAAGTTTTTCAAGTTTAACATCTTTTGATGACTGCTCCTTACAATATTATGTGTAGAATCCATTCAACTTGAATAATGATGAAAGCTTTGCTATTTACAACATTTCATTAATCTATTTGATTGTAAAAGTTATCTCTCAAGATATTTTGTAAAGAAAGATGTTGGTTTCTCAAATAAAATTGACCTTATTGATATTTTTTCCACAAAAATATCATTATATTTGATAACCTAAGGGAGGCCCCCTTTATTTTTTAGAAAGTCACCTGAAACCACCAGAAAATAAATTTTTCCCCTTTACATTACGAAATCCAAAACTTTGGATACAATTTGAAAATTTGCAAATTGGTTTGTGGGTTTGAGATCTCACCAAGTAATTCACCTTCCAAATGGAAGAATTCAAAACTCAAAGTGAATTTTTAAAGTTTTCAAACTTGTAAAGTGCACGCTGAACTTTGGATCCCACAAAGCTGAAATATACCCTCCCATAGCATCTAGAACTTGAAGCACAATTTGTAACTTATAAATTATGTTTGACGTTTTGCCTTCCACCAAGCATCTACATTGTAGGATCTAAAATATCATGAGTAATTTGTAAGTTTTCAAACTTGAAAATTTCTCAGTGAGTTTCGCCTCCTGCCAAGTACCCAAACCGCTAGATCTAAAATTTTGTGAGTAATTTGCAAGTTGTAAAACTTGCAAAATGCATCAAGGGTTCTGCCTTTCACCATCCAAACTATTTAATTCAGTGGACATTGGACCTACTTTTTTCACCCCAAAGTTCTACCAATAACCACCATTAAAGAGCATTAATTATAGGGGTTATCCTGTTAAAACTAGGCATTTTGGGGATTTCTTATCATTTGTTTAAATTGTTAATTGAGTTTTTTGAGCTCTAATGACCTTTGCCATGCAAGAAACCCTTAATCTACATGCAAGAAAGTACCTTCCATTTGATTCATGTTTGTAAATTTCAATTTCCATGTCATTTTTTCCCTTGCACGATATTTACCTTGTAATTTCCACCTTTTTCCTATAGATTGAAACATATTTTCAAGATATTTCCATTTTACTTTGAAAGTTTCAAGTTCTATTGATTCTAGGGTGGCTATTACTTGATTAGGCATTTGTTGTGTTGTGGTAATATTAGTTTTGTGGTTTTATTATTATCTTTAAGGTTTCATTCAGAGTTAAGAGTTTCCTAGGGTTGCATTTTGAAAAATTCATGTGTGAAAAATTCATCATAAAAATCTTGAGTTTTCCCTCCTAATTTGCATTCGAACCTAGGGCATTTTCATTGAGCCAAGAGAATATTCTTAAGCATATCCCACTTTCAAACTAGTGAATATTCAATGCAGATACCTTTAAGGTCCCCAAAAGCATTGGACTTACCTCAAAGCACCTTAGATCCCCATGGGCTTTACCAATATCTAAAACAACTTTGGTCCCTACAATATTCCAAGTCTTCATGAGAAGTAGACTTGTTTCAAACATCTTCCATCCCCACGAGGAATACACATTACTCAAGACACCTTCCCCTTCTGTTAGAGATCCAACCTACCTGAAACACCTTCTAGCTCCATGGAATTCTCACTTGCTTCAAGCACCTCCTATTTCTACTGGAACTTTCAACTACTCAATACTATCTCCATCAGAGATTATAAATGCTTTAAACACCTATAAACTCTACCAAATTTCATAGTTGGTTTCTCACAAGAAATAAATCTAGATTCTAACCTTCAAAGGAAATGAAGTTCAAATCTAAATTCCCTAGAGTGACTCCTAGTTTAGAGTCTAATACAACAAAAATAACATACACTAATTTAGGTCATATTGACCTAGGAGACTTTTAGACCAGAATAGGTGCAAAGTTTAAGAATGATTGGGTCTAGAGTATTTATGACTCTAGATTACCATAACCTATGGCCTTTACATTATCTATCCAAAGTCCTAAGTTAGTTCTCACAATAGCCCAACATTATAATCCTAACATATGAGAGGTGTTAAACAAATGAGGAGAGAAGATTTTAGATCTAGACCCTGAATACATTGATTCAATGTTTACAATCCTAGAATTTGAGAGTTATCTTGATATAAATCCATAGACATCTACATAATTCTTTGAAGATAAAAGAGATGGGTGTCAGAAGATGATTAATAGATAATGGATTAAATATCCTAAGGCTTCTTCCACAAGACTACCAAAGACCATGTATAGGACCGATTTCATTGATGATATGGGAGATATTCTTATATTGTTACATAGAATCACTAATAGTCCTAATGCCAAGAGCTTCCAAGAATGTATGTAGTGATACATTTAGGTCATCTAAAAAAAGTATAATACATTCATTTCACTTAATTAATAAGTGATTCTATTCAAAAACAATTATTGGAGGTTTAAACAACTGGCAAGTTTTATATGACTTCTTACCTTATCTACCTTTTGGCCAAAGGGAAATCTTTCCCAGGCCTCAACACAATTCTTGAAGAAATCAATAGGGTATATAATTATTATACTAACCTCACATTGGAGGCTAGTAAACAACATTTTATAAGAGTAAATGATGCCTTCATCTATTGTATCATTATCATGTTCGATAAAGAATTTGGGAGGATAAGGTTCTCACTAGTAGTAGTGGAAGAGATCAGCAAATGGGGATCCTATTTCATTTAGTTACCCAACTTTTCTTACATCAAGGAAATAGGTTTTAGTTGTTGCCCCTATACACTTTTCCAATATGTTAGTGACAAATGGGCACTTATGGATCTTGTCAAGCATCTTGTAGAAATCCACAAGATCCTTTCTAATAGGCACAAGGGGGGAATTAATTCCCTAATTTATATTGGTAGATACACATGTCCCTCCCTCCTCAAGGTCAAATGTACTAAAACTAAAATGTGCCAAATTAATTTAAAGACCATGGATTCTAGGCTATTTTTGATGTTTATGGGAAGATTGCCAACATACTAGAACTTGAAACATATGCTCATATCTCAAAATATGAAGATTATTGGGAGGATTGTGAGGATGAAGATAGGGTCAAAATGATGGATTATTCTAAAATGACCCTACAATAGATCAAGGATTATAATTTAGCAACTATCCCTAATGACTTGGTGGATGATGAATCCAATGTAGACCTAATTTATTATACATAGGTCATCACACAACCTGTTACACTAGTAAGGTGGTCTGCTCCAGAATATTTTTCTTTGTTTGATAGAATAACAAATGTGATTAATAGAACAATAAATTGGCTAAAGAGAAAGGGAGTTTAGGTAACAAGAGAAATAATAGGGTTAAGAGAGAAGCCTTTCAAGCTTAATGTATATGATATTACTCCATCAAAAGAGTGTCTAGGTGAAACATCAAAAGAGCCAGAGAAGAAGAAGACTAAGGCTAGAAAAGGGGAATCAAGTAAGGATAAGGCAACTACTGAATAACTGATTGAACTTTCATCTAAAAACATAGTAGTGGTAGGAGATTCCACAACTTTAATTCCCATATCTATAATAGTCACAACTATATGCAATCAGAAATACATCATGTCTATAAATCAATCTTGGCTTAGAGAACATAGAGCACACCTACATTTCTAATTGGGAATACATTTGTTAAGTGAGATCGTGACCTATATGGGGATACAATAGACCTAATTACATGATCATTTATCATAATACACCATGCTAGGAAAGTTTTCAAATCTTATAGACTAACCCAATCATGTAATAGCCCTAAAAGAGTCCTAGGTTTGTTGTTCTCTCTATTATAATAACAAGAAAGTAAATCTGATCTAGTGCACACCAAAGCTTATGGCACAATAAAGGGGTTAGTAAAGCAATCAAAAAATATATAGGATAATCTAGATTAAGCTAAGTATGAGTAAGAATCTAAGACATGGAATATGTAGAGTAATATTATGCGAGCCAATACTTATGCTACTTCTATCTACTAAAAAAAGGAGAACAAAGTTAGATTATACTTACCTGAATGTGAACCCATCAAGAATCAATCTCTCCCTTAGCTAAAGGGGATTCAAAATAGGTTTTTATGGTTTGTAAGTATAACTAACAAAGGCCAAAGGATCTAAGACTTATCCACAAGACTATATTCTCTAAGTATAAACCCTAAGTTAAGAATCCTCAAATAGAATGGTGGAAGAGCAGATGTAAAGAAGCATGAGAGAATAATAAATATTGATTGAATATTGAAATAATGATGAAATGATATTATATTTATAGGTGGATCTCACCTTAAATCCTTCTGAGTATGTTAGTTATACAGGTTTGACCTAGTCGACCTTGTATGTTTTTGAGAGATAAATACTAAGTCTCTAGCTAGGTTGACCGAAGGGCTAATGAAAATACAAGTGAAAATACAAGTGAAGGTACAATAATCAAATGCTAAAAATTGTACAAGGCCAACCCAATAGACCTAGTACAATCAACTGGTGAAATGGGATCAAGGTGAGGAAAAGGGGAATGGAAAGAGGAAAAAGACTAGAGGAGTATAAAAGGGAGGAGTAATAGCTTAGGTAATAGTTTTAAAATCTTGTTGGATTGGTAATAATGTGTAAATAAGGGAAAAAAATCCTACAAAGCACTAAATTTTTTCCAACCCTTTTTTTGGTGCACCCTTTAAGGCATGCACTCAGAGAGATTGAGTCTCGATAGGTTCGTACAAGATGTAAAGCATCAATATTTGATAAAAGGTTGAAAATATTATGTGTATACATATGACCCACTTTAATTTCATCACATGTAACTAAGGTGTAATAGGGGATGGTGCTTTGAGAAAGAACATAATAACATGCAACATTGATGCTAAAAAAAGTTATAGTATTTTAAAGCAAAAATAGCTGAAAGTAAAGGATGAAAAAGAAAAATAATTAAAAAATAAATGTGATACGTACTTTGACTTATATTTATTGTTATATGATTATGTGTTGTGTTGTTAGTTTTGATTGTGAAGGGTGTAAAGACTACTTTTGACAAACCCAAGAATACAAAACTAAAGAGCAAAAACAAACAAACACAAGAAAAGCCAAGATAGTTGGTACCACAAGGATGGGATGTAATTAGGAAATTTGACAAGATAGGGTGACAAATTCTATGTTAGACCAAATTACCAAGTCAAACAACAAGAGTAAATCTAATAACCAAAAATTGAAGGCTATTAAAGACCAAAAAACTCAAACAAGTTATCTTTAAGTATGAAAGGCAAACTCACCAAGTTAAACCAAAGATACATGTCAAACAAGATGGTAATAAAATATCAATGGTAAAAAGAAGAAAAAGATATGTTAAAAAAAAATTGATGAGTGAGTAGTAACAATCCTTATCTCACTCAACAATGGAAAAAGTGTGCGTAAAAAGGGAAAACAACATTGTCGAGTGAGAAGTAACAAGCCAACCTCACTCAACAATGGAAAAAGGGTATGAAATCAAGTGTCTATAACAATAAGATAATATAATAAATGGTAAAAGTAAAGTAAAACAAGTCTAGAAGTGTAAATTTATGGTGAAAAAGAAAGTAGTAATCCATAGTGGCTCAAACATGTTGTTTTGCTCTAAGGATAGATAAAACTAAAACAAAGTAATGCTAGCATGTTTTTGAGAGGTGAAGAAGAAGGAAATAAATAAGAAGGGAAAACAAATTTTGAATCACAATTTGTCTATCAAGGGGGGAAATAAAATGGGTGGAGGGGAGAATGAAGGAGAAACCAAGGTAGAGGAACTCTTTATCGAAGTCAATACACTCAAATTAGGTTTGTCAAAACAAGAGGACTTTCGACCTTAAAGACTTTGAAGAACTTCTCTTAAATACATAAGTCTTAGGTCAACAAATGGAGTATAAAGATAATCTCATGAAGGCTATATGCATGAAAATTAAAATGGACCTACCTTTCCATAACATGTTCCCCATTCTTTAACACTCCTTAAAGAGTTTTTGGTCTACTACAAAGATTGGGTACTTGCATAAGAAAGTAGGTATCACCATAGATTTTGTTGAATTCTCCTATCCCAATCTACTAGCCTACCGTACCGCAAAGGACCTCGGCTCTATGTGAGGCCAAATGTGGAGTTTGAGCTTTGATTAGAGATAGGAAATGTACTTGTAATTATGTCTTTTGGTGTGATGTTGAATTGTGAGATTTGTATGTTGCCTTTTAGATATCATTGCCTTTTGTTTTAAATGATTTAGCTTTTAATTTTATTGATGGATTTTTCTATTCCTCCTCCATATGGATTTGGAAAATAAAACATGGGTGCTAAAGATGACTTTCATTTGAATACTTGGGACTTGATTTCTAAGAGAGATAAATTCAAAGAGCATGGGGTCTAAGAATCTCATAAATATTGGTGAAATAAAAGTTTTATCTTGACTTTGACCTTGTTTTATCCAATTTGGAGTAAAAGAAAGAAGAAATCAAGAGGAATGACACATGGAACAATTTGAATTACTTCAAACTGAAAAGAATGTGATAAAGGGAAAAAAAATGATACAATGATAGAAAATCATGATTATTTATCATAAGAATGAGGGAAATGGATGAAAACATGATAACATAGATTTTTGTGTAAATTCCATCTACCAAAAGAATCAAAATCTAAAGTTTGAGAACAAAGATGTAAAAAGATAAAAATATGATAATTTTATGAGGAGGCCAAGTCCTATCCATGGTCTTAGACTACAAATTCATAAAAGAGAAACTCATGAGGGTGCCAAAAAATAAGTAAAAGATAAAGTGAGGTAAGAAAAAAGAAGGTAGTTTTGTTAGGAGTGCCAGGTCTTATCCATGGTCTTACAAAGTAACTCATAAAAGAAAAACCCAAGGGTGTCAAAAGTCAAATTAAAAAACATTAGGGAGAAAAATAAGTAAAAGATGGTAATTTTGTGAGGAATGCTAGGTCATATCCATGGTCTTACAAAGTAACTCACAAAATAAAAACCAAAGGGGTGTAAAAAAAAAGATAAAATGAAAGAAGATAAAGAAGACTATGGTACATAAAGAAACCAAAAGACCAAAAGGGAGGACTAAAGGTTTATGAAAGGAAAGAACTTACCGTAGAGGGAAAAGACCTGTGTAAGTAACCTAGAAAAAGTGTTAGATAGATGTAGATATAAATAATGAAAAGAAGGAAATATTTAGGCAAAGTAATTTTTGAGAAATTGTGTGTTGGTGGGCTCTTTAAAAACATGGCTTTCATTGGTTTGAATGGAGTAGGTGCTTGGACCAAGAATATATTTGAATAAATATGTGCCCCACTATTTTTAGGCATATTTACCTTTTTTTAATCATGGGTGTAGTCTAATTTAAGGACAAGATCACCAACATTAAATGTGTAGACATTAACACATTTATCATGTTGTTTGGTATTGTGAGCTTTATATTGGTAGTTATGTTGTAAGGTAGAAAGATGATGTTCATCAAGTTGATCAAGGGCATTAAGATGATTTTCACATAATTATTCATCATGAATAATACCATGAAGAGATATACAAAGATAGGGAATCTCAACTTCTAAAGGAAGAACTTACTCAAAACCATAGACTAGCCACAATGGAGTTGCCCAAGTGGCAACATGTATGCTAGTTCGATAGGCCCAAAGTGCAGGGTAAAGATGAAGATGCCAATCCATGTCGATTTTATGAATTATCTTTTGGAGAATTTTGTTGAGAATTTTATCAATAAGAGGAATAATATGACCCCTGGGTAATAGAGAAGGAGGAAGCCATTACAAAATGTAGGGAGGTAACTTGGTAGTATTGCAAGTATGTTATAAATCATTGGGCTCATCATCATCAGAATCTGTAAGAGTAACTTGTAATTTAAGATTCATGTTGATGAACTCAGATAAAGGAACACTATTGATCTTAAGAATGGTAGGAATACGATATTGTGATTTAGGATTGGGAAGCTGAAAACTCCATGGGTTGGGATCAACTTCATGCTTATATCATTTTTCATTATGTAATAATTTAATGCATTGAATACTGAAAGAAGCAATGGCCCTCATTCAATGATTCCATGGATGACAAATGAGTATGTTGTAAGATAGGGGTAAGTTAAGGACCATAAGCTTGGTTTGAACAATCTTAGGTTTAATGGTTAATGGAAGAAAAATATAACCAAGTGGGTTTTGATTAGTCTTATCAAAACCATGATAATTAAGATGGGTTTGCTTGAGATGATCCTTGTTATAACCAAGTTGTTGTATAAGCCATAAAGATGTCATATTAAGACCAAAACCTTCATCAACTAGAAATTTATGAAAAATAGTGGTATTAATGGATAATTTGATAAAAAGTCATGGATCATCATCACAAAATAGGATTTCATCATTAATCATGTCCTCTTCAAAGAATTCAATATAGGGCTTGGAATAAGGACACATAGTTTCAATGGTATTTACGTTGGTAGGTTAGGATTCAATACAAGGTGGTTCTTCATCTAAGGAGGATGTATCATCAATTTATTGGAGTTGTTTCATAAGTAATTTATGATGATAGGGAGAAGTACAAACCAAATCCATAAGTGGAATCTTACAAGGCATAGAGTTGAGTTCTTCAAGAAAATTCTAATGAGACTTAAAAGAACTAGCACAAGGTTTAGGAAGTAAATTAGTTTTTAGAGGAATATATGTAGTTAGAAGATTGGAAGGAAGAGATGTTTCCTCTTGAGATTTTGAAGCAACATTAGTAATGGTAGTATCTTTAAGAAGTTTTTCTTCCAAAGATGGATTCTTACAGTTGGTAACAAGATTTTTGTGAGCCAATTTATGATGGTAATTGACCTTAACAATATTGACATATTGAGAATTGTTGAAATATTGGTCATAATTAGCATCAATGGCACAAACATCTTCGGTATTTGGTTGATTATTTGAATAATATTTTTGGTTATTTGAGGTAGAAGCTTTAGAAGTTTGTCATTTTTGAAAAGTAGAAGTGTACTCTTAACGATGAATATTGATCATAGCTTCATGATTGAGTGAATCACCAAGCATATAGGAGACAACAAATTTGGTGATCCCTTTACAAGATTCATGAGAATGCCCAATGTTGGAATGGAGAAAACTAAATAGATTAGGATCTTACCATTTAGGAGGAGAATTGGGATAGATTTTTGAAAGGTTTTGAGGGCAGTACAAATTATTTCATTTGTTAAACCAAAAGAGGTGTATGAGAAGGTGAAGGAATATCAGTTTTGGCAGCGCCTAGTTTTGTTTGTAGAGAATTACTAGTGATAGTATTAGATTTTTGGAAAGATCATTTAAGAATTTTAGGATTAGGTTTGAATTGATTCATAATAAATTATTAACATTTACCTTGGTCAAGAGCTTCATTAATTGTTTGGGGAGCAAAGGTTCAAACTTTATATTGAAGAGTGGGAGTTAAAGCTATGATAAATAGTTTGAATAAGTTATCATCAGTCATGTTATGGTCAATTCTATGGGCCAATTATTTTCATATTTTGATAAAGTCATGATCTTATTCATTGGGAGATTTATTAACATTGATGAAGTGGTTAAGACAATTTTTAGGAAGATAATTGTGCTGAAACTCTTTAACCAAAGGATTAACCAAATCTTCAAGTTGACAAATATAATGTTGCGGAAGTTGATTAGAACATTCTAATACATCATTAGTGAAGGTTTTCACTAAGAGTTTTTTTGTGGTAAAGGTATTAATTTGGATCCATTATTTTTAAATGTTGTTAAAGGCTTTGAGAAACGAGGCAGGGTCTTTAATCCCATCATACTTGATAGTTGGAGATATATTACCAATATCAATGGATACAATGAAGGGGAAAAAAGGATTATTTTGAGTGGTTTGAAGAATCTTGTTATTCATTATGGGTTGAGTAATAACATTTTTTGAAGCATCTCAAAGAGGTGGAGTAATGTAACTAGGATTAGCTTGAGGATGCATAGTTGGAGGTTAATTATCCACCTTGATTAAATGTTGTTGAAGTTACATCATTTGGTTGGTGTTATAATTTTTTATTATGTTTATTTATTGGATAACTTGTGCTAAAATTTGAGATGTATTAGGAGGTGGGTTTGTGTTTGTAGGAGTACTCCCTAAATTAGTGTTAGGGGAAGATTACTATAAGAAGGATTATTAAGTAAACTTGTATCAATTACTCCCAAATTAGTTTGAAGATTTTGTAGATGAGAAGTTTATTGGTAAGTATAGAAAGGATTAGATCCATGAAATTCATCTTGAAGTCTTATTTTAGCCATATTATAACTAATGGGTGAAGGAGGAGATGAGGTGCCCCAAGAGTGATGGTGTTCTTGGGAGGAAAAGAAAGGGAGAAATGAACATCCCATATAGTATCTAAATGGATTCAATCTATCCAAGAAGATTTTGATAGGAGACTTAATTATGACTGAAGAGAGATGAATAGAATGCAAAGAAGTAGAAATAGAGAACTAGATTGGCAAATAGGGAAGGTAGAAAGTAGTACAGGGTTGACTAGGTCGATCTAGTATAGTGAATAAAGGCTAGAAAAAGATACAGGGTCAACCCAATACAACAAATAGGGAAAATTAATAAGTATATAAAAATTTGTGAACTAAAACAAGATAATTTTTACAACTAATTTATAAAAGTAAGAAATAAAGGGAAACAAAAAATTAATTGGATTAACGCTGGTCAATCCAATTGAAGCCACAACACAAAACCTTGCACCAATACTAGATAATACAAGTTTTTAGAATACAAAATACCATTGAGAAATTAAATAGCTTAGAAAGTAAAGAGATAAATAATTGGTCAACTTGAAATGTTTATTATATTATTAAGATATGTTTTTAAATGTGATGGGAAGTTGGTTGTAAGTTAGGAACTAAAAAGCAATCTAAAGATGGTTTCAAGTAGTTTGGGCTAAAAATGATCTATAGTGGTAATGATACAGGTTTGGTATTGGGGCCTACCCCCTCACTTCACACACTGAAATGATAAGGGTGTCTGGTGTTTAGCCAAAATATACCATTAACCATGCTTTATACTTGACCAAAACATGAAGTCAGCTTCAACTTTAGTGATGAAATCTAAGTAGGTTAGCCTTGGGTAGATAAATGTTAAAATGCTTGTTTAGATTTTGTGATTTGGTCAAGTGTGCATAAAATAAAAAATAGTGAAACTAAATTACTAATTAAAAACCACCTAATTAAAATATATGATTTATTCTAAGCATGCAAGCAATAAAAAATGAAAGTATGAGCTAATAAATAATATATAAGGTTAATTCTAACTTTGAAACAAGGTAGAGTGTCGATATAGTGAATAGTGTATGCAAATAATACAAAATAGGCTTGATCTTATACTAGGGAAACAAGGTCTTAAAATGAATAGGGTTGGAAAAGTCAACCTAGTTATCCAAATAACACATAAAACATAGAATTGGGTCGATAAGGTCAATCTAGTTGACTGTGCAAGAGAAGTTTTGAAGATTAAAAAATATAGAATAAAATATAGTAAATAAAGAGATGGAGAGATAGAAAGGAACCTTGGTGGATTAGATATGTAGAGAATGAATATGGTTATTTAAGAACCTTGATATATGCTTGTAGATTATGCTAACTGGGTTGACTGGCTTGATCAAGCTTTACAAAAACTTATTGTTGAGTGCCTAAAAATATACAAGGTCAATTGGGTCAACCTAGTAGTTTGGACTAGATGTCTGAAAGTTTAAAAAATTGTACTAGGTTGATAGGGTCGATCTAGTATCTTTTACTTAAAATTTTGTGCACATAAGTTAGATACTGGGTCGACAGAGTCAATCTAATATGGAAAATATATGATAAAAATAATGATGCAATAATGAAGAATGAAATAAGGTAAACAAATCTTACAAAGGTTAGTTCACTTTAGGTTCACCAAAATGTATGTGATTAGAAATGCATCATGTCTATAAATCAATCCTAGCTTAGAGAAGATAGATCATACCTATACTTATGATTGAGAATGCATTTGTTAAGTGGGATCATGACTAATATGGGGATCCGATAAAATTGATTAGGGGATCACTTATCACAATACACCATACTAGGAAGGGTTCCAAATCTTAAAATCTAACACAATCATGCAATAACCCTAAAAAAGTCCTAGGTTTAATGTTCACTCTAGTCTAATAACAAGAAAATAAATATAATCTAGTGCATACAAAAGCTTGTGGCACAATACATGGGTTAGTAAAGTAATCAAAACATGTATAGTAGAATCTCAATTAAGCTAGGTATGAGTAAGAACCTAATACATGGAATATGAAGAGTAATATTATTTGATCTAATACATATGCTACTGCTATCTACTAAAGAGAGGAGAAAAAAGTTAGAATACACTTACCTTAATGTGAACCCATCAAGATTCAATCTCTCCCTTGGACAAAGGGACTTCATAAGAGGTTTTTGTGGTTTGTAAGGATAACTAATAAAGGCCAAAGCATCCAAGACTTATCCAAATGGCTAGATTCTCCAAGTAGAAACCCTAAACTAAGACTCCTCAAGTAGATTAGTGGAAGAACAAATTATAAATAAGTACATGTGAATAATAAATATTGATTGAATATTGAAATAATGATGAAATAATCTTGTATTTATAGGTGGATCTCACCCTAAATCATTTCAAATATGTCAATTATATGAGGTTGACCCAATTGACCTTGTATGTTTTTGGAGATAAATCACTAAGTCCCAAGCTAGGTCAACCAAAGGGCTAATGAAACTCCAAGTGAAAATATTCCTAAACAATACATGGTTAACCAAAAAACCCTGTAAAATAATTAATTTGAAAAATGTAAAGGGTCGACCCAATTGACCTAGTAAAGTCAACTAGAAAAAGGGGATCAAGGTGTTGAAAAGAGGAATGGAAAGAGGAAAAAGACTGGAGGAGTGTGCAAGGGAGGAGTAATAACTTAAGGAATGGTTTTAAGATCTAGTTGGATTCATAATAATGTGGTATTAAGGGATAACAATTTTGTGAAGCACTAAAGGTCTGACCACCCCTTTCTGGATGTAGCCTTTAAGGCATGCACTTAGATAGATTGAGTCTTGACAGGTTCTTACAAGATGTAAGACATTAGTATTTGATAAAATGTTAAAAATATTATGTGTATATAATAACCCCCATTTCCATTGTTCTCCCTCCTACTTACATTACTTTAGAGGTTTCATCACCTCCACCTCCTATCTCTACTTCTTCAACATCTTAGGTTTCCATTTCACCTCCAATTTCAACTCCACCTCTTTTTCCATTCCCCCTACATTTGTAGTTTCCACTTCACCTACCTTTTCAACTACATTGCCTACCAAAATAATCTAAATACAAGTGAGTCAAGTGGACACTCAGGGCCCCCCATTAGTGAATTCTCAAGTTTCCACTCCACTTTCCCTTCCTCTAGTTTCACCTTCCCATTTTATTCCACTCCCTCTTTCCATTCCATTCATAATTCCTTCCATTTCATCACCATTAATTTCTAACACCACTCAATAGTACAAAACCATAGACTCAATCATCCTGACTTCAAACCTACAGGCTACCCCAAATCCTGAGGTAATTACTATTTTACTTTCTTCCCCACTCACTTTCCTTATATCACCAACCTTGAGTGGTCCCACACATCTCATTGATTCATTTAATGCTTTGGCTTCCACTCTCCCACCTATTCCAAAATTCACAATCCTTGTGTCTATCCCATCTTCCACACTTCTAATAGACACAGTTGTTCCATTTACCTCTACCTCTTCCACTTCCACTAATTCCACATTACCTTTAGTCAATATTGGAGAGACCTAAGTCCTTGATGTAAATATAGATTTGAAATCTATTAATGGAATTGAAGATTCACATGAAGATCTTGATTAATTAATAGAAACATCTACATAGGAGTATACAATGGTCACAATATCTACTAGTGCAGTAACAACAAATATTGATTCTTTGGTGATGGTGTCTCAACAACCATATGATACCCCTAGTTAGATATAAAAATCAGTGGGAAAGAAGAGAAAATAAATGATTAAACCCATTACAATGGACTTTATACTATCATAGGTCAAGAACAAGTCCATATCTACTCCTAGGACCTTCTCTAGGATATTCAATGATGACAAAGGGGAGAAGTATGTTGAAATTATAGTACCTTGACAAGACAAATCAAAGGAAGATCTTGTGGTGGGAGATTATCATATTTCCAAGATCCAACTTAGACTACCAACAAGAGAGGGGTTAAAACATGATGTGCAATCTAACATCAAATATATCTTTGAAAGGATTGATCATCATACGGACACCAAGGATGAATTAAAGATAAAAGTAGATCATATTAAAATAACATTGAACTAGCTCATAAATCCTAATGAATCATCAAAAAAACTACAGTCAGTGTAGCAAATTAGTCAAATTCTGGATCAATCTTTCATTGATTCAGTTTAAGAGATGGCTCATATGGGAAGGGATATGAAATAATGGTCTAAGGAACTCATTTCTAAGGGAAATAAGGTTATTTCTACAATAATGGATAAATATGAAATAATCAAAGAGAGGAAGAATATACTGATAGAATAAGTTAATAATATGAAGAAGAGATTCAAACTTTGAATTTATATTACCCAAAATTGATAGATGTAGGTTTAATTGATTCAGATATTCTCATTTTTGAGAAGATACTAAAGAATGATGCCTAATACAAAGAGCTACACAAAAAAAATCAATTTTGAATAAGGATACTTATAGAATTTACTCACCAAGCCAAGGTAGCACATGATAAAGTTATTGACATGTATGACATTGAAGTAATGATGAAGATGATGTTATGCAACCAAAAGATGATGCAAACAATATTTTACAAGTAGAGGAGGTCTAGAATAAGTTCAAAGAGGTAGTCAAGAAAGAATTCTCAAAGGATACGGTCTTCACCTTGAGTTATATTCATAGGTTCATCAAGTATGAAAATGCACTGGACAAAATAAGTATAGAAATACAAGGAATTAAGACTTTCAAAATAGAGTTGTTTGATATTCAAACATATTTTGTAGCCTCTCACCTTTACTCCTGTGGACTAGATGAAGAGCCAACATAATAAATTTTCAAGGCCTTTGATGCATATGTTGAAAAATTATAGGATGAGAAAGACAAGAAAGATGAAGAAATTCTAGATATTGATTAATCTTTCTATTGAAATATTTTCATATTTTTAAAACACTGTAAGTTGTAATTATGAAGGAACAACTATTTTTTATAACTCTTTTTGACAAAGAGAAACATATATTTTACACTATATTTTTGACAATGTGAAATTGTAAAAAGCACAATTGCAAATTACACTTTCTATTTTGACAAGTTACAATTGCTAAAATTGTAAAAGAAAAATTGCAAATTACAAGTTCCATTTTGACAAAAAGATTGATTTAAAAAGTTGTAAAAGTCTCACTTATGTTTTGCAAGTTAGGGTTTTACAAAGGTAACTTTAGTTATCTTTTGAAATTCATGTTTTATCTTGGGTGCCACCCATTTTGCATGAAGAAGAAAGGGTGTTGCATGAAGATATTATAGTTCAATCCATGCCATTTCAAGCAAAGGATCATGTCAGCCCTTACATGCTATTTTCCAAACCATTCTACAAGTGAAAGATGCCAAAAATAGAAGACCTTGCCCCTTTTTGCATGGAGTTCCATATCTGCATGGTTTATCATATTGGGTGTTCAAGTTTTGACAACTACATCTCATTTATGAGATATTTTTTTATAAACATGGGCATACCCCATGGCCCAATCTATCTTTTTGCTATTAGAGGATATATTTTTTGCATTTTTTAATGTATTTTCTACAAGTTGTAACCTTTGGAATGAAAATAAATTAAAGAATTGCCCTTCTTGTCTGAGAAATATTTGTGTATGCTAGTTATTTGAGTATTTGTGAAAGTTTTTTTTCTTATTTTAGTCACAAGAAATTCATTTGTGGTATTTTTACCCTTCTAAAAATATTGTTCAATTAAAATAAAGAATCTTTTTCCTTTCTTTGAAAATAACTAAATTTTGCCTCTGATTTCCCATTTATATGAGTTTGTGCTAAACCAATTTCAATATAATTCTCTATTATATTGTGTTTATCAAGCAAGCATTAAGACCCACTAAGATACTTGGTGCAATCAATGTTTTAGTTTCATAAATTTTCATTCTTTACCCTTTTCTTGGTCAAAAATTTAGTTTAGGAAAAAGAACACTAAAAAGAGTGAAATTTATATAGAATTGGTATCTTATCAGTTGTATTAGATATAGTGAAAGGAATTTGGCCTTTTTTGGAGGTTTACCTCAACTTGCCAAAGTCCCATGGCACAAAAGTTTTCCCATTGTATCATTAGGTTTTACACAATGAGCTATTCCACATCATAGAACAAGTGTAAAACCAATGAGATAACAATTTTTGGCATGCCTGGTGGGACCCAAAAAAGTATAAATAAATTGATGCTATTCTTGGCCAAAATTGCACAAGCTTTGGATGCATTTCAAAGGCACCTAACAACTTCACTAGTTTACAATTTTAGGATTTCAAGGGTTATGTATGCCAAGCTGACAAATGAGATCAACTATAAAAGGTAAGAAAGCTAATATTTTAGAATTGTCATTTCCACTTAAAAAGAGATCAAAATCAACTGTACCTCATTATTGAATATATTTATCAAATTTATTTTCCTCCCATACAAGTAATCCTACTCATATCGGTTTTATTCCTCCTAAAATGGCCAAAAATTTTATAGCCTTCAATGGGGCCATCCCTCTCTAGTTGGCCCAATATGATGATATACCAACCTCAGCCTTAAAAATCCTACCATATTTCACTGGAAAAACTTCCACTACTCCTATGAAACACATACAAGATACTACCAATATATGTATATTCCAAAATGTGGTACAAGAGAATATTGTAATTAGACTCCTAGTCTCCTATTTCAAGGGTAAAGCTCTACAGTGGTACAAAGGTCTTATTCCCAAATCTATTTGAGTTTGGGATGATTTAGGTACCACACTATTTTCTCAATTTGAAGATAAGAGTGACCACCTTTCATTAGTTAAACAGTTGACCACCATTCAATGGGCTCCTCATGAGCTCATGACTGATTTCAATTTTTATTTCCAAAAGACATGGAATAGGATTCTAGCACTTGTCAAGCCAACCACAAATAGTGCTTTCCTATATTACTTAAGAGCCCCAAATAGTGATATAGATGTTATGATTCAATTTATGGGTGGCACTACACTCCTTGATTTTTATGAAATCATGATAAGGGTAGAGAATTATTTAATCAAAATTGGAAAAATTACCCCAAGACCATCAATGCCTCTATTTCTATAAATAGCTCTATTGACCTTTTTTTGCATGACCAATTTTTGTTTTTCCTTTGGCTTTTTTCATTTCTCCCTTGCTCATTTTTTGTGTTTGGTCACCTGCTTTGTTATTTGTCTCTTCCCTTCAACTTCTCCTAGTTTGAGCTCTTCACCCTCATTCTTTGCCTTTCCCCTTTGTTATTTTCATTTAGGATTTTGTCTTAGCCTTTCTCATTTTGTTTTGCCCTGAAGTACCCTTCAGGAAATTTTTGAAGGGCCACTTCCCTTCAAAGTGCCCTTTGAAATTTTCCAAAGGCACTTTTCCTTGCCTTGTTTTTGCCCATGTAACCCTTTGGATTTTTTATGAAGGGCACTTTTTATCTAAGTGACCCTTTGAAAAAAAATTTGAAGGGCACTTTACCTCATTTCTTCCTCCAAGTGACCCTTCAGGAATTATCTTGAAGGGTACTTTTCATCTAAGTGACCCTTTGAAAAAAAATTTGAAGGGCACTTTTTGCCCAAGTGTCCCTTTGGATTTTTTTGAAGGGCATTTTTGCCTTGGTCTTTCTTGAATGTCCCTTTGGATTTTATCTAAAGGGACATTTTATCCAAGTGCCCTTTGGGATTTTTCCCAAAGGGTCACTTTTGATCATTTTCTCCAAGGTTACCCTTTAGGATTTTTCTCAAAGGGCCCTTTGTCCATAGCCTACCCTTTAAAAAAGTTCTAAAGGGCCATTTCCTTTGGAAATGTCCTTAAATTTTTTCCAAAGGGACCTCATGCCCTTACCTGAGTGTCCTTCATAAATTTCTTGAAGGACACTTTCCCAAGTGTCCTTTAGGAAAAGTTCCCGAAGGGAACTAGCCGTTGCCCAGAAGCCAAAATTCCTAAAGGAATTCCTTTAGAAAAATTATCTATGGGAATTAATTCAATAAAATTGCCTAAAACAATAAGCTTGACCCAAAAATATTCTGATGATGTGCTATAGAACATCAATTTTGATGCAACCAACTAGCCGTTGGGGTTTAAAGATATGATGTGTTGTAGGATGTCAAATTTAGGGTGGGTAACTAACCATTGGGGTTTAAAGACATGACATACTGTAGGACATCAAATTTAGGGTGGCCAACTAGCCATTGGGGTGAAACTTAGTGATGTGTCTTAAGATGTCAAGTTCATGCCCAAAGTCTTCAAGAAGGAAGTAAAGTCACTGGGAAAAATTGAATGACTCTAAAGTGCAAGTCAAGATTTGTCAAAGGCTTGAATTATAAATTTTATAAGGATCCTTAAAGACCCTGAAGGAGCAAGCAAGGAATATAAGGACTCAAAAAAATTGAAAGGGTCTTAAGCAAAGCAAAATTAGGATTTCAAAAGATCTTTGATTATAAAATTTTATAAGTAGAATCAATCAAAAAAAACAAAAGAGTAAGCAACCTTGATAGTGCAAATTGGGTTTCATAACATGCTTGACTTATAATTTTTATAAGTAAAGCCATTCAAAAAATATGAATGGGTCTATAGTGCAAAATTCAAAAGCTTTCAGGAAGAATCTAAGGTTTGTGGCAGTGATCCAAGCCATTTATTATGAAGGGTCATCTCACCATTGGTTTTGTAATGATCTTGGACATTTAAAGAGGGTGAATCAAAGATAAGGACAAACTCCAACTGAATGAGAGGGCAACTAGAATCAGTTTCACCAAGATGGAGATGGCAAACCATTTTGGAGGCTTCTATTTTGGCACCCAATAGCTCTCTCTTCTCTCCCTCTTTTGATATAAATCTAACCCTTGGGATCTTATTTTATCATCCATAGATAGTATGGTGAAGCCTTGATGGAATGTTTTGCCATTTTCTTGCCTTTGAGCAAAGAAACATAAGTCTATTTTTTTTTTAAGTTCTAGAAATTTGCCTGGGCATGCAAGAGACATAGAGTGAAAATAAGTGATGTTTTATCCTTATGTTCTCTATCCTTCATACTTTTGAGCAAAGAGTTGATCCAACAAGTCATGTAGAGTGCATTCTAGTTGTATGAGATTTTTCATATGTGTAACCCTTTTTTGGACTATACAGTTTGTCTTTTTGGTTACTTACCTTGTGTGATCTCATTCATTTTATCTCTACATTGAAATACTTATGTTGGAATATTTTAGAGATTGAGGTATAGACTATATTATGCATAAGTATAGGGCATACATGTGGATACTAATTCTTAGTGTATCACCATTTTAGTCTAGGCTTTTCATTTATGCAAAATTCTAACTCTTTTCATTCATATAAGTTGGTTCAATAGTTTTATTTCACAAAAAGATAATATAGGGAGGTGTCAAATTCAAATTAGAGGTTCATTTCCACTTATAAGCACACCCAAAGGCTTAGAAATGTCCCAACATTGCCCAAATATGGAGGAGACCTAAACAACCCTCTTATAAGGTGCAAGATTTGGAGACAACAAGCTCCTACATCACCTATAATTACCCCAATTCCCACTACAAGAAATGCACTAGCTTTGACCCCGACTCCTATGGATGAACTATATGAGGTCAAGTCATTGCTAAAGAGTTTTGGTAATGAGTTAGTAACAATGAAGAAGAAACAATCTCAAAATTATAAGCCTTACTAGTAGACCAACCCAACATACCAGCCCAATAGGCAACCATATTAAGGAGATAGAAAATAATACCAAGGAAATCAATAGTTGCAAGGTTAAGACACATAATAAAAACCCCAAAATGTTTGTTCCTTACCTATACCAAATACTTCCAAAGCCATTCTACCTATTCAAAATAACTTGATTCAGGACTATGAGTGTTGTTATCCTTGTTCACAGCCACATAATCAAAATACTTGTCCCAATGGTGTCATTAGTCAATCGTTAATGGTGGAAGGCATGAAAAATACATAAGGACAACAAAAAGATTCCTCTTCCTAACAATTAAACACATAATAACCTATTCAAGGAGAGGCTACTCTTCTGAACTAGTAAGAGGATGATGTTTATGGGGTAAATCAAGAGGAGGAATTTTTCAATTATGGAGGTCCAGTGGTAGCCAGTACATGTTCAAATAAAATAATAATTAAGAGTGATCAACTAATTAGGGTAGAATAAGCTTCAACTTCCAAATTTGTACCAGAACCTACAAAGAACAACACAATACAAAGGCTGCCCTTTGTACCCACTAGCCAGCCCAAAGCAAAAGTAACTACTCCAAATTTTGTGAAAGAAGATATGGATCTAGTAAAGACACATGCAAAGCTTGGTATTATCCTTTTTAGAATTGTTTATAAAATGAATAAGAATAATATAAATGTCATTATGTGGGATACACTATCTATACTAACACAAGAGATTTGCTACAAGAGGCCTTGAAGAATTTACAAATAGTAGATAAGGCTTCAACTAAGGGGCTTAATACTAAAATTAATCTATTTTAGCCAAAAAATAAAGATAAGATGGGAGAAAGTGGTAATCCTCCCCCTTTCTAACTCTCACTAATATTTTGGAAACATCTAGTTCATAATTACATGGTAGATTCAAGGGCTAGTAGTTCTATTATGCCCAAAAAGATAGCTGATGATCTTTGCATAAAATATACACTTGTGAATAAGAGAGTAACAATAATATGAGGTATGGGATAAGAGTAACAATAATATCTAAGGCAATAGTTAAGGATCACATTAAACCATACACTCTTACCCCCATGGATATGAATTATATATTACAAGATCAAGAGGAAGAAACTGATCATGAAGATGCAACCACCACAAAAGATATTCTAGATATTCTCTTAAATGAATGGGGATCAACTTTACATTTGATCCTTATGACCATGTATAATAAACCAAGTTGGGTACATATTGCATACATGAGAATGATGCAATCATTCCTTATATTCTAAAACTAGCTAAAGATCTACAAGGTTTATGACAACTACTCTTTAATGGTTCAAGAAGCAAAAATGGAGTGGGTGAAGGTGTTGTCCTGATCTCTCCCTAAAAGGAGAGCTATTTTTATTCTTTCAGACTTTAATTTAGATGTAATAATAATATAGCTGAATATGAGGCTTTGATTTGAGGACTACATTTGGCTAAAGAGAGAGGGATGGAATCTTTATAGATATTTGGTGAGAGTGAGCTGATTATTCACTAGGTATGATCTAGAAGCATGACTAAGAACAATTTATTGAGATCTTATAAGCACAAGGTTTGGGACCTTTTTGAATATTTCACTGCTCTGAATATTTAGGCAGTATTAATATCATGAAATAAATATGTTGATCATATGGCCTCAGTGGGATCCCAATATAATTTACCTGAGGAAATAAATAAAGAAAAAAGCCAACATGTAAAATTGGTAGTAAGACCATCTATTCCTGATAATGTCACTAATTGGAAAGTCTTTGATAATGATCAACAAATTGTAAACTTCTTGAGAGAAGAAGCTAAATTCTCAAATAGGAACCAACCTAAGCTCTAAGATCAATATGGGGATCATATCATCCAACTAAAGACAAACAAGCTACCTATGGGTCTTTTTACAATGGATAACATCTTCAATTCAAATGACCAACTTAAAGGTGAGAAGAAGAATAGTTTAGTGAAGGAAGAAGACTCTGATCTAGTGGTCATTTTAGAAGGCAAAACTTTGAAGCTAGGAAAGGTATGTAATGACTCTAAGAAGTAAAATTTTAATGAATTGTGCCAATAATTTGATGATAACTTCACTTGGAGTTATCATGATCTAAGAGGGTTCAACCCCAGTCTAGCCTAGCACATAATAGAGTTGGATCTAAACAATAAGCTTGTTAGATAGAAATAGAGGCCCATTAATCCAAAGATAGAACCCCTGATGAAAAGTGAGCTTTCTAAATTGATATAAGCTAATATACTTTTTCTCATCAAGCACTTATCCTGGGTTGTTAATATAGTCCCTATGAGAAAGAAAAATGATGAAATCAAGTTGTGCATGGATTTTATAGACTTGAACAAAGTATCTATAAAGGAACATTACCCTCTCCCACCCATGGAGAAAATTTTATAGACTGTAGCAATATTTGAAAGGTTTTCCATTCTAGACAGTTATTCTAGCTACAACCAAATCTTGGTACAAGAGTTAGACCGATACAAAACTACCTTCACCACAAAATGGGGCATATGCATATAAAAAGATGCCATTTGGTTTGATGAATATTGGTATGATATATAAAATAGATATGGATATGGATTTTAGAAGTCTAATTAATGAACTGATCCTAGTATATCTAGATGATATCATTATCTATTTGAAACATGTTGAGGCACACCTATACCACCTTAGAATTTTTTTCAAAAGGTGTAGAGAATTTTATGTTTCCCTCAATCTAAAGAAGTGCATTTTTGAAGTCCATGAAGGGAAACTAGTAGGTCACATAGTGTTAAAATAAGGTCTTACAATAGACCTAGAAAGAGTTAGTGCTATATTTGCATTATCACTCTCAAGCCATAAGAAAGGACTTTAGAGTTTCCTTGGAAAGATTAATTTTCTGGGAAGATTTATCTCAAATTTTACCTCTCTGGTAAAGCCCCTTATTTCCATGCTTAAGAAGGGTACTATTTTCAGCTAGACATAGGATGGGAGAGACAAATTTTAGGCCATCAAACAAGCTATTTCCTAGGCTCCCACCCTGGTTAACCCAAACTATGAGAAATACTTCATTCTCTATGAATTTAGAGGGGAAGGAAACATCTCAACCATTCTGACTCAACACACTCAATAACAATTGAAACAACTAATATCTTTTTTTAGCCAATCTTTGAAAGGATATGAGGAAAATTGTAGTTTTGTGGAGAAATAAGTATATGCCATAACTGATTATCTCAAAGAATTTAGGCATATGCTCTCTAATAGTAATATTCATCTAATGGTAAGTCACCCAAGTGTTAAAGAGTTTATGCTCAGTTGAGAGATAAATGAAAAGCAAGTAGGATGGATCACCAAGGTCATAGAGTATGATGTAGACATCAAATTTACCAAGTTGGTATAAGGAAAATGTTTATGTGGATAGCTAGATTTTGATATTAGAACTATCGAATCAACACCTGAAGTAGTATATGCCCAAAATGCACCTCAACCAACTAATCCACCTATTTTCAACAGCTGAATCCAAAACATGACCAAATTCATATAGATATGTGAGTACATGTATGATCTTTAATAGTCTACAAAAAGGTACTATAGACTCTAGTCCATTCCTTATGTCCTTGTTGATGGAGTACTATTTAGAAAGGATATAAATGAAGTTATGTTAAGATGTATTAATCATGACCAAGTTCCTAAGGTTCTCAATTTCATGATGGCCCATCAAGAGTACATTTCTCTATAAGGACCATGACTATCAAGATAATGAGAGGAGGCTATTATTGGTTTGAATTATTCAAAGATGCTCATAAATGGGTAAAGAACTATAAAAAGTGTTCTTACTTCATCGGTAAGCAAAAGTTAGCAGCCTTCCCTCTTAGGCCCATTCAAACAGATCAACCCTTTTCTCAATAGGGACTAGATTTCATAGGCATGATCAATCCACCATCGAGTGTAGGTAGTAATAGATTATTTCACATGATGGATTGAATCAGTTGCAATAAAAAATGCCATAGAGGCATTTATTCTAGATTTCATGGATAGTATAGTGTCAAGATTCAGTGTACCTCACATCATTATATTTGATAATGATAAAGCATTCATGGGCACTCAGGTGACTAAATGGGTTGTTAAGCATAATGTGTATCTGAGTAATTATTCTAGTTATTAACCTTAGGGTAAAATCTTGGTTGAGTCAACCAAAAAAAACCTTATCAGAATTATCAAAATAACTATGGAAAATAATCAAAGAACTTGGCACACAAAATTGAAATCAACATTATGGGTTGATAGGATCAGTCTTAAACAAGCAATTAGTAATCCCCCTTTCATGTTGGTATACATAAGAGAAGATCAGGGCCCACTATCAATTGAGCTACCATCTCTAGAGCTCAATCACCAATTATATTTGATTGATAATGATGCAATGACAACAAGATTGGCTAAAATCATGGAACTTAAATAAATTAGGAACCAATTAGTGAAGGTCTTGGAAGCTAATAAAGCTCAAATGAAGAAGAATTTTAATAAAAAGGCATCTAAAAGGAACTTTAATTAAGGAGACATGGTTCTCAAATGGGATGCAAACAAAGTTGAACTAGGTAAGCACACCAAATTTGATTCTATATGGAGTGGTCCATTTATTATTACTCAGTGAAAAGGAGCTAATGCATTATAGATATCCAAGCTTGATGGATTAGAACTACTTATCCCAGTCAATAGGATATACCTCAAAGATTGCTTTTGAGGTAGGAACTCATTCCAAAAAAATTAAAAATTTAGTACATATTAGGGTTAGTTATGTCTTTCAATAAGTGCTTATGCATAGGTCAACTCATTAGGAGTTTTTGTTTCATTAAATTGGGTTATTTTCCCCTATTTTATTTGTCTATTTTTCCTATTTTATTCAGGTCTAGGTAGATCCTAATTTGTTCTTATCTAGGTTAAAAGTTTGTCAAAGCTAGGGATTGACTCCATGCCTAATGTCTATAAGGCTACTAGATTGAAACTAATTAGCAGACAATCATCCCATAGGGGTTGCTAAAAATATTGATATTTTTTTCCAAAAAAATATCATTATATTTGATACCCTAAAGGAGACCCCTTTGCATTATAGAATCCATAACTCTAGATGTAATTTGCAAATTTTCAAATTGATTTATAGGTTTTAGATATCGTAAATCAATTCAGCTTCTGAATGGTTGAATCCTACACTCAAATTTCATTTTTCAAGTTTATAAACTTAAAAAGTGCACGCTAAGCTCCAAATCTCATGAATTCAAAATACCCCCTCCCACAAGACCCAAAACCCAAAGCACAATTTACAACTTGAAAATTATGTCTAGGGTTTCACCTTCTACCAAGCATCTATACTACAGGATCTAAAATCCCATGAGCAAATTTTAATATTGCAAACTTGCAAATTACTTGGTGAGTTTTGCCTCCTACCAAGTACCCAAACCATAGGATCTAGAATTATGTGAGTAATTTTCAAGTTTCAAAACTTGTAAAATGCATAAAGGGTTTTGCCTTTTTCCATCTAAACCATTCAACTTGATGGAAATTGGACCTACTTTTTTCACCCCAAAGTTTTTCCACCAACCACCATTAAATATCATTAATTATAGGGGTTATCTTATTAACATTAGGCATTTTGGGGATTTCTTATCATTTGTTCAAACTGATAATTGAATTTTTTGAGTTTTAATGACCTTCACCATGTAAGAAACCCTTGAGTTACATACAAACAAGTACTACCATTTAAAATCACATCTGTAAATCTCAATTGACATGTCATTTTCATCCTTGCATGGTAATTCCCTTGTAATTTCTACTTTTTCCCTATAGATTGAAACATTTTTTTAAGATATTTCCATTTTACTATGAAAGTTTCAAGTTTTGTTGATTCTAGGGTGTCCATTTCTTGATTGGGCATTTTTTGTGTTATTTTGATAATATTAATTTTGTGGTGTTGTTATTGTATTCAAGGTTATATTCAGAGTTTAGATTTTTATAGGGTGTCATTTTCAGAAATTCCTACATGAGGGCCTTAGGTTTTCCCCAAAAATTCATCACATAAATCTTGAGATTTCCCTCTTGATTCACATTCAAACCTAAGTCATTTTCATTGATCTAAGAAAATATTCTTAAGCATATCCCACTTTCAAACCATTTAATATTCATATCATATACCTCCAAGGTCCCCATAGACATTGGACTTGTCTCGAAGCACCTTAGATCCCCATGGGTTTTACCATTGTCTGAAGCACCTTTGATCCCCATAAGATTCCAAGTATTCATATAAATTTGACCTATTTAAAACATCTTCCATCCCCATGATAGTACACATTGATTAAGACACTTTACCCTTTCATCAGAGATCCAACCTACCTAGAACACCTTCTAGCTCCATGGAATTGTCACCTGCTCCAAGCACCTCCTAGTTTTGCTAGAACTTTCAACTTCTCATGTTTGATAAGTAGCTTGGGAGGACAAGGTTATCAACAATAATAGTGAAAAGGATAAAAAATGGGGCTCTTATTTCATTCAATTCCCCACCTTTTCCTACATCAGGGCAATAGGTTTCATTGGTTGCCCCTATACACTTCCCTGATATGTTAGTGATAAATGGGCACTGATGGATCTTGTCAAGCATCTCATAGAAACCCATAAGCTCTTTTCTAATAGGCATAAGGTGGGAATTCATTTTCCAATTTCTATTGGTAGATACACATGCCCCTCCCTCCTCAAGGCCAAATGTGTTGAAACTAAAATGTGCCAAATGACTTTAAAGACCTTGGAGTTTAGGCCATTTTTTGATGTCTATGGGAATATTTCCAACATACTGACACTTGAAACATATGATTATATCCCATATTATGAAGATTATTGGGAGGAATATGAGGATGAGGAGAAGGTCAAAATCATGGATTATTCTATAATGACCCTACAGTAGATCAAGGATTATTATTTGACACTAGTACCTAATGATTTGATGGATGATGAATCTAATGTGGACTAAATTTATTATACATGGGTCATCACACAACCCCTTCCACTAGTAAGGTGGTCTTCTCCAGAATCCTTTTCTCTTTTTGATATAACAACAGGTGAGATTAACAAAACAATCAATTAGTTGAGGAACAAGGGAGTTTACGTAACAAGAGAAAAAATAAGGGTTAGAGAAAAGGTTTTAAAGATTAAATTAGAGGGGATTAATCCATTAGAGGAGGGTCTAGGTGAAACATCATAATAGCTAGAGAATAATAATAATAACAACCACAACAACAACAACAACAACAACAACAACCATAACAATAATAATAATAATAAGAAGACTAAGACTAGGAAAGGGGAATCAAGTAAGGATGAGGCATCTATAAAACAATCTATTAACCTTTCCTTTGAAGAGACAATAATGGAAAGAGCTTCCACAACTTCAATCCCCATATCTATAATAGTCAGAACCCCCATTTACATTATTCTCCCTCCTCCCACCTACATTAGTCTAGAGGTTTTATCACCTACACCTCCTATCTCTACTCCTTCAACATCTCAAGTTTCCATTTCACCTCCAATTTACACTCCACCTCTTGTCTCCATTCCCCTTGAAATTTTAGTTTCCACTTCATCTAACATTCTAATTGCATTTCCTACTATAATAATCCAAATACAAGTGAGTCAAGTGGACACTTAGGGTCTCCCATTAGTGGATTCTCAAGTTTTCACTCCACTTTCCCTTCCTCCAATTTCACCTTCCCCTTTCATTCCACTCTCTCCTTCCACTCCATTCATAATTCCTTCCATTTCATCACCATTAATTTCCAACACCACTCAATAGTACAAAGCCATGCACTTAATCATCCTAACTTTAGTTCCATAGGCTACCCCAACTCTTGAGGTAAGTACTATTTCACCTTCATTCCCACTCACTTTCCGTACATCACCAACCTTGAGTGGTCCCACACATCACAGTGATCACTTTAATGCTTTATATTCCACTCTCCCACCTATTCATAAATTCACAATCCCTATGTCTATCCCATCTTCCACACCTCTAATAGACATAATTGTTCCATCTACCTCCACCTCTTCCACTTACACTATTTCCATATTACCTTTAGTTAAGATTGGAGAGACCCAAGTCCTTGATGTAAATATAAATTTGCAATATATTGATGAGATTTAAGTTTCACAAGAAAATATTGATCAATTAATAACAACATATACACAAGAGTCTAAAATGGTCACAATATCTACTGGTGCAACAACATTTGTTGATTCTTTGGTGGCAGTGTTTAATTAACCAGATGCTAGCCCTAATTGGCTAACAAAGTTAGTGGGAAAGAATAGAAAATAAATGATTGAACCCAACACACTAGAATTTTGACTATCAAATTTTAAGAAGAAGTCCAAACCTACTCCTAGGACCTTCTCCAGGATATTCAATGATGACAAAGGGGAGAGGTATATTGAAACAAATCAAAGGAAGATATTTTGGTGAGATATTATCAGATTTCCAAGATCCACCTTAGATGGCCAACAAGAGAGGGGTTAAAAAATTATGTGCAATCTGACATCAAATATCTCTTTGAAATTATTAATCATGATAAGGCCACCAAGGATGAATTAAAGATAAAAGTGGATCAGCTTACAACAACATTGAACTAGTTCATAAATTTCAGTGAATCATTGGAATAACCGTAGTCAATGCAACTAGTCAATCAAATTTTGGATTAATATTTCATTAATTTAATTTGATAGATGGATCATATGGGGAGGGATATGAAATAATGGCTAGAGGAACTCATTTCTAAGGGCAATAAGGTTATTTCCACAATAATAGACTAATATGAAATAATTAGAGAGAAGAAGAATATACTAAAAGAATAAGTTAATAAATATGAAGGAAAGATTCAAAATTTGAATTTATATTACCCAAAATTGATAGTTGTAGGTTCAATTGATGTAGATATTCTCATTCTTGAGAAGATACTACATTATGATGTTGAACATGAAGAGCTACACATATCAGCTCAATTTCAAATAAGGTTACTTACAGAATCTACTGACCAAGCCAAGGTGGTGCATGATAAAGCCATTGAAATGTTGTATGACATTGAAGGAATGATGAATATGATGTCATGCCAACCAATAAATAATGTAGATAATATATTATAGGTATAGGAGCTCCATAATAAGTTTAAAGAGGTAGTTGAGAAAGAATCTGTAAAGGATATAGTCTTCACCCTGAGTTCTATTCATAGGTTTATCATGTATGAAAATGCACTTGACAAAATAAGGATGGAAATACAAGGAATTAAGAATTTTAGAAGAGAGTTGTTTAATATTAAATTATATTGTGCAACTATCGGAGATGTCTCAGAATCTAGATAATGCGAATGCAATGGAGACATGATCACACGAGATGAAGCTAGTGCACATCACATAGATGCTAAAGCAATATGAAATTATACAAGGAGATAAATTGCACAAGACAAAAAATAGGATAAAATCCAATATTTGGTTAACATATGATGGCCAAAGTGAAGAATACATATAGGAGAACACATAAGTAACTCCTCCACAAAAGGTGGTCAAGGCACCCTAAGAATAGACTGTAATTCCTCCATGAAAGGTGGTGACAGGGTGCTAAGAATAGAGAAGTAACTCCCATACCCAGAATAGCCAGTCAAAGGAGTTATTTATGACATTCTTATGACACCTATGACACATCTATGACACACATCTCCACATAAGCTAGCCTATCCCATGAATGTAGGCAAACTCCATGTATGCACAAATATATAATTTCCCTAATTAAATAATAGGGAAAAATAAAAAACTACACTAATACCCCCCCATAAGTGTAGCTTAGGTGGGCAATGTGGAAATATAAAATGGGTCCCAGCAACTAGGCCTAATGAGGCACCCATGTACAAATGCAATCTCCCATAAGATAGAGAAAAGGAGAAAACCCATAGGAAAAAAACTCCCTCACCAAAAGAGAGACATAAAAGAAAGGAAGAGGATAATGCCCCCCCTAAAGATGATGCTACTGCAAATGTGGACCACACCCCAAGAAGAGCTCATAGATGAATGAACTTGCTCTTGGTGAAAGGTTTGGTGAAGATGTCTACAACCCGCTTCGAAGACTGGCAAAATATCAAGTTAATGACCTGACTATGAATAAGCTCATGAATGAAATGCATGTGAATCTCTATGTGCTTGGTCTGCTGGTGCTAAACCAAATTCTTGAAAATTTTAATGGTACTTTAGTTGTCACAATAAATGATGGTGGGCTACCTGATAGGAATGCCAAACTCAGAAAGTATCCCCTAAAGCCAAATAGCCTCAGTAGCTGCATTAATATCTCCCCTATACTTTACCTCTATGGATGATATAACAATAACATTCTACTTCTTGTTGGACCAATTGATTGGACCAGAACCTAGAGAGAAACTATAACTAGAAGTGGACTTGTGAGTCTATGAATCACCAGCACAGTCTAAATCTATATATCCAACCAAGTCAACCTCTATGCCAAATCTGTAATGGATTTCATATCTATGTGAACCCTATATGTAATGCAAGATCCTCTTAGCTACTTTCCAATGTAGCTCATGAGGTTCCTGCATAAATCTAGAGACAAGTCCCACTATATATGATATGTCAGGCCTGGTGTGAGTCAAGTAGATGAGACTACCAATAAGTTGTCGATACTGAGTGGCATCAACCAATGGTAAAGAATAGTCAGCCTCAAGCTTGAATCCTAATAGAAAGGGAGTCAGAGATGGATTACAATCAGCCATGTGAAACTGAGCCAATAAGTCAAGAACATACTTAGGCTGTGTAAGAGAAATCCTTGAATCTGACTGTGAGATCTCAATGCCAAGGAAGTAGTGCAACAAACCCAAGTCTGTCATGTCAAATCTATCCTGGAGAGATGCCTTCACCACTGTAATAGCTGATGAAGAACTCTCGATGATCAAAAGGTCATCAACATAAAGAACCAGAATCAAGAGCAAGTCATCCTACCATAAAAAGTAGACATTAGGATCAGAATGGCACCTAGTGAAACCTACTATGAGAAGTAAGGAATCCATCTTAGTGTACCATGCTTAAGGGCCCTATTTGAGGCCATAGATAGATTTCCTAAGTCTGCATACTAAGGAAGAATTCCAAACAAATCCTGGCAGCTGCTCCATGTAGATCTCCTCCTCTAGGTCTCCGTGAAGAAAGGCACTCTTCACATCCATCTAGTTCACATCCCAACCATGTGCTATGGCAATAGCTAAGGTGAGTTGGATAGAAGTCATCTTTGCAATGGGTTCAAAGGTCTCTGAGTAGTCAATGCCTGCCACTTGTGAGAAACCCATGGAAACTAATTGCATCTTGTACTTATCAACTGACCCATCTACTGCAAACTTGGTCTGATATATCCACCTACATCGAACCATCTTCCTTCCCTTAAGAAGTGAAGTCAAATCCTAAGTGTAATTTTTGATTAAGGAAGAATATTCTTCCTCGATAGCACTATCCCACTTAGGTATTCATGATGCCTCTCAAAAAGTCTATGGATCTGAAACTAAAGCAAAGAAGGCATGTGGATCTCTCTGAAAATCCCCTCTAGTACATTTGTCATTTGTGGGATCTCCTACCCAAGTACCAACACTCTCAAGTGTCTGTCTAGCCCAAAGTGGCCCAAAAGTGGGCGAGTCAGATGCTAACTCCTCATCCTCTGACTGACTAGAGGTGGATGACTCTACATCACTATCCTCATTGTCTATACTCAAAGAAGAAGAAGATGTCTCTGGCTCAAGAACCTACTGTGACTGATCTAAATCTGAGGAATCATCATGAAGAAGTAGATCCGATGAGAGAGAAGAAGTGCCAAGTGTTGAGTCTCTAGGACTCTCTTGAAAGTGGATACTTCTCTCAATGAACAACTCATGAGTGGTCAGATCTAGAAGGTGATACCCCTTAATACCATTTGAATATCCTACAAAGATGCAAAGCTTGGATTGACATTCCATAGCTTTGCATTTCTTCTTCAATATGCGAGCCATGGCTGTGGATCCAAAAATTATAAGGTGCTCAACATCAGGTTTCCTTTTATGCCAAGATTCAAATGGTGTTATCCCTTTCAAAGCTTTATGAGGAACCCTATTGTGAATGTAGCAAGCATAATTGATGGCTTCGGCCTAGTACTGTGGTGCTAAGGATTTAGAGTGAATAATATAGCTACCCATCTCTTTCAAGTACCTATTTTTGTGTTCTGCAACCCCATTCTGTGAAGGATTGTAAGTGACTGTGTGCTACAAATCAATCCCCTCTATGGTAAAAAATTGCTCAAACTTGTTGTTGACATACTCCCCTCCATTATCAGTTCAAATAACCTTGATGGATTTCTCACTCTGTTTCTCAACAAGAGCCTTGAAGTCTAAATTTTTTTCAAACACTTCAGACTTTTGTTTGAGAAAATATGTCTAAGTGTACCTAGAGAAATCATCAATGAAAGTGAGGATGTACTTGGCCCTTGTGAAAGATGGTTTGGGGAAGGGTCCCGATACATCACTGTGGACTAACTCCAAAGGTTATGAAGCCCTATAAGCTTTGCCTTTATCAAATTTTTCTTTGGGATGCTTCCTAAGGGAGCACCCCTCACAAAGTCTTTTTGAGAATTGGACACGAGGCAAGCCAATGACCATGTCATTTTTGCAAAGTTGTTCAAGATAGCGGTAGTTAAGGTGGCCAAACCACTCGTGCCATAATTTGCTAACTTCATCTAAATGAGTCAAAAATGCTATTGGAGAAGAATTAGGTGAAAAATATGAGAAGGTGTATAACCTTGCTTGGTGATCTTCCCTACCCACTACCACTGTAGTATCACTATGCAACTCTCTGATAGCCATTGAATCTAGTGAAAACTCAACTCTCATGCCCTGACCAATGTGAGTGATTTGGTACATTGATAGGAGATTGGTTGAAAGAGAAGGAACACTTAGAACATTATTGAATGTTCCTCCTTCCATTTCAACTGACCCTCTCCTTGCAATAGAAACTGATCTGTCATCACCCAAACTAATTGAAGTCATGCTACAAGGCTCTAAAGATGAAAACTCAACTAGTGAAGAGCCCATGTGGTGAGAAGCACCCGAGTCAATGACCCATGAAGATGTAGAAGATGTTGTATCTATAAGGGCCTTGCCCTTTCTTTCTCCTTACTCTTTCCTTTTGCCTTAGTAGAATCTTGGGTAGATGAATTCTACTTGATGGACTCAGGAACACCTATGTTGTGCTTCTCTAGAAGATGAGTTAGGTGATCTATTTGTTTTTTCATGCATTTGTGTTCATCATGCCCTTTCTTATTACAATAGGCACACTTAACCTTCTCCTTCTTAGATTTAGCATTGGAAGAGGAAGAATCAGTGTTGTTTTTGGTAGGATTGTTGTTTTCTTTCTTCTTCTCCTGGTCCTTGTTCTTTTTCTTCTTCTCCTTTGTTGAAGTCTTATCCTTACCATTTCTAGATATCAAATATTGGGGTTGATTAGACTTCATTGTGCCCATTTGAATTAGCTTATCTTTCTCCCTAGTCAAGTTGGCAATGAATGAATCCAAAGAAGGCATTTTCCATGTAGTGCCAAGGGTACTTTTTGTGGCATGGAAAGTGGAGACAAAGACTGAATAGCTTGGACATAACTTTGCGAGAATAGAAAGGATGAGTTGATCATCTTTCTTCTCTATCCCATATTCTATCAATTGCAATCTAAGGACCTTAAACTTAGTGAAGAAGTCTTGTAGGGTGTCAAAGTTGCTAGGACTTAGACTTATGAGTTCGTTTTCGAGCTCATGACCTCTCATCTCATCAAGCTTTCCAAATAAGGTTTCTAGGGTGTCCCATATGTCTTTAGGAGTCTTGGAGGTTTTTAAATGGAAGAGAAGCTCTGGAGACATAGACAAGCTTAGTAATCCATAGGCTTCATCACTACAATTGTACCACTTGACCTTTTCAGCATCAGTGCTGGTTCTACTTCAGTACCCATGGTGATCCTATACAACCCTTTAATTCTAAGAATAATTGACATTTTAACCTTCCATTCATGATAGTTGAAGGGTGTTAGGGATTTAAGTTGAAAATAATCTATTTTAAGCTGAATTTACGTGAAGTTGTGTTGATTGCAAGTTGTGAAATTATGCAGAAAGGAGAATTAAAACAAAGATTGCAAGTGCTAAAAAGTAATCACACCCCCCTAAAATGTTGAGCCCCCTAAAATATGAAAATTCACATTCAAAAGACATTGGGATTAGTCGATAATGCATCTTAGAGCAATCAGTGCAAGACTTTAAGCAAACAGGATGTCGGACTCAGCCGAAAATGCATCCCAAGAGACCCAAATTTTAGGCACTTTATAAACTAGTGCATTTTTAACAAATAAAAAGCCTACACTATGGAGAATTGAAATACAAATATTTTTGCAAAAAATGGCACCCAAATCTGAGCTACCATTTGCAAGATATTAAAGATTCAATTTCCCGTAAACTAGTGTTTTTGCAAAAAAGCACTAAAAAATTAAAAAAAATGCCTGTTTTGAGAGAGAAAGTGGCCTTCCAACCACTTATTGGACTTGGAACGAAGTGAGGAATCCAAAGGAGGTCTTTGTGAGGGGGAATTGGCGTCCTGCCAACTCGAGCCTCACCCTTCATCTTCAACAGGCAAAGATACAAGTTTAAATTTAAACCCCCAAATTATCAAAACTTACAAATTGTCTAAAATACTTAATACTCAGTCAAATTGATTGATTTTTTTTTGGACAAGTCAAATTTAACTAAAAAAATAAAGTAAAAGACAATTTAATGGATTTCCAAGTGTTTAAGGGCCCACATGGGATGCCAAAGAAGGAAAAAGTGTGCCATTTTAAAAAAAAGAGTTCTGGCAGTTTTTCTCTCACCAAAATAACCGTGCACTCGAATTTCTTAAAAGAAAAAAAATGGCAGGTAGTGACACCCTAGTTTATCTTGCAGCTATTCTCAAATACCTTACTGCTTTGCTATTAGGATCCAACCGAGATGAGGAAGAGTTAAAACACTCTCTCTTTCCCAGGCAATTCTTCCACGTTGGACACTGTGTAACGCCACTTCGCCCTGCTGGAGTCCTAATCCATGTGTAGATGCACTTCTTGGAGAGCTACCCCAAGCTGAAAGTGGCATCCAAGAAATAGAAACTAGATGTGCAGAGATCTCTCTTTTCCTACAGAATGACAAAAAAATGAAATTCCATCGCCTTTGCTGAAGCCACAACATATCTATACAAGATGTCTCAGCAAATTTCAATGCAGATATCTAAAGGGTAGATTTGAATGAAACTCAACAAAATTAATTTTTTTAATAGGTTTTCGTATGGATTTGCATGAGTTTTCAAGAAACTCTACCAAAAATCTCAAATACAACTGAGTTAAACAAAAAAACTACTAAGGAAGCAAAGTAAGAATTTCAGAATAAACTAATAGCATAATTGGACACATGATTACTGGGGTGGCTCTGATACCATATTGGAGTTGTCTCAGAATCTAGATAATGTGAATGCAATGGAGACGTGATCACACGAGATGAAGCTAGTGCACATCACATAGATGCTAAAGCAATTTGAAATTATACAAGGAGATAAATTACACAAGACAAAAAATAGGAGAAAACCCAATATTTGATTAACATAAGATGGCCAAAGTGAAGAATACATATAGGAGAGCATGTAAGTAACTCCTCCACAAAAGGTGGTCAAAGCACCCCAAAACTAGACTGTAACTCCTCCATGAAAGGTAGTGATAGGGTGCTATGAATAGAGAATTAACTCCCATACCCGGAATAGCCAGTCAAAGGAGTTACTTATGACATTCTTATGACACCTATGACACATCTATGAAACACATCTCCACATAAGCTAGCCTATCCGACGAATGTAGGAAAACTCCATGTATGCACAAATATATAATTTCCCTAATTAAATAATAGGGAAAAATAAAAAACTACACTAATAGCAACCTCTAACCTTTACTCCTGCAAACTAGATGAAGAGTGAATACAAGAAGTTTTCAAGGCCTTTGGTGTATATCTTAAAAAACTGGAGAAAGATAAGAAGGCTAAATAGATTTTGGATATTGATTAATATTTTTGTTGAAATATTTTCATATGTTATGTTTTATATTTTCAAAACATTTTAAGTTGTAATTGTAAACGAACATCTATTTTTTATAACTCTTTTTGAGAAAAAGAAACATATATTTTACACTATATTTTTGACAATGTGAAAATTGTAAAAATCACAATTGAAAATTACACTTTTTACTTTGAAAATTTACAATTAGTAAAAGTGTAAAAGCATAAATTTTAAATTTCAAGTTCCATTTTGACAAAGTGATTGAACTAAAAAGTTGTAAAAGTCTCACTTGTGTTTTTCAAGTTAGGGTTTTACAAAGGTAACTTTAGTTATCTTTTGAAAGTCAAGTTCTATCTTGGGCACCACCCATTTTGAATGAAGAAGAAAGGGCATTGCATGAAGATATTAAAATTCAATCCATGCCATTTCAAGCAAAGGATAACACCAACCCTTCCATGTTATTTTTGAAAATTGTTCTACAAGTGAAAGATGCCAAAAATATAAGACCTCACCCATTTTTGTATGGAGTTCTAGATCTACATGGTTTCTCTTACTAGGCATTCAAGTTTTGACAACTGCATCTCATCTATGAAATATTTTTGTATAAAGATGGGTAGACCCCATGGCCCAATCTATCTTTTTTCTATTAGAGGATATAATTTCTACATTTTTGAATGTATTTTCTATAAGCTGTAACCTTTGGAATGAAAATAAATTGAAGATTTGCCTTTCTTGTCTAAGAAATCTTTGTGATGCTAGTTATTTGAGTATTTGTGGAAGTTTTGTTTCTTATTTCAGTCACAAAAAATTCATTTATGGTATTTTAACCCTTATGAAAATATTGTTTGATAAAAATAAACCATCCTTTTCCTTTCCGGGAAAATAACTAAATATTGCCTCTAATTTTCCGTTTGTATGAGTTTGTGCTAAACCAATTTCAATATAATTATCTATTCCATTGTGTTTATCAAGCAAGCATTAAAACCCACTAAGATACTTGGTGCAATCACCATTTTAGTTTCATAAAGTTTCATTCTTGACCCTTTTCCTGATCAAAAATTATTTTAGGAAAAAGAACACTAAAAAGAGGAAAATTTATATAGAATTGGTGTCTTATCAGTTGCATCAGATTTAGTGAAAGGAAGCCGACCTTATCCAGAGGTTAACTCAACTTGTCAAAGTCTCATGGCTCAGAGGTTTTTCCATTGTATCATTAAGTGTTTCACAACAAGCTATTTCACATCATAGAACGAGTGCAAAACCTATGTGATAACGGATATATTTTTCTAAGGTGAGTCTCTAAGTCGAGACTCACATGTTTTGTCTATATTGTACCTTATTTTGACTTTGAATTCTAAATTATTTTAATTATTTTAACTTAGTTTCATTAGAATTAATTTACTTTATTTGTTTTTGTTTTATTATGATTTCTTTCTTAGTTTGTGTTAGTTTAGTGCTAGTGATAGTTTTAGTTTAGATTAGATTTCTTTCTTTTAGTTTCTTAGTTAGTTGTTGTTGTTGTTGTTTGACATTATCTCTTTAGGTTTGTTACTTATTTACTTATTGAATATTTCATTATAATTTGATTTATTATCTTATCTTCAATTGATCTTTCATTCTTCCTTTGTTTATGATCATTTATGAGCATGAACATAAGATATACTTTTCAACAATATGAGTTTTCTATCCTTCAAGAGATTGTCTAATTCATAGAATTTATTTTGTCAGATAATATTTTATATCAAATATGAGATTAAGTTATATAATATTGAAGGAATGATTAGCTTCTTGGATTAACACATTGTTTATGAGTAACTCTTCTTGACATAGTTAATTTTTATGTTGTGTTTGATCGACTTAGTAAATGTTTGTAAACTTGATTTAGATTTATTATTGAACATAGTAATCCTCAAAAATTTAAAATACCAATTTTCACACCTTAAGATTGATTTTCAGCCATAGGTACCTTACGATTAAACTAGTACGATTCTACCTTGACCTTCATGATAGGAGAACGAGTTGATTCATCAATGTGACATTTTTTACCATCAACACCTTCATTTTCTTTTGGTTTAGGAATGAAACTCTTTTGTTAAAGATATTACTCAACCATATTTATATGATCCTAATTTTTTCTTCCTCTGCTTCCCTCTCCAGATCTAGGAGTTTTTGGGTCTTGAAGGTCCACATCTTTTTTTATGTTTAGCAATATGTTAAGAATAGATATAAATTGTTAATGCACAAACATAAAATGTTATAATGTAATAATTAATATAGAATATCCATGTTATAAGAAATATATACGATGTAGTAATATATCTCAAGATGCTAAAGGAAAATTAAGAATAGATATCACCATGCAAGTATCCATTGAAATAACAATGTCCCCAAGCTAGGACACATTGCCTATGAAATTAGCCTCTCTAAGATGTGGGCACATAGTGTGAAATATAATATTATGTAACTTGTGAAAATACATAACACTCATGCAATAAAATATCATAAAAATCATATATTTAAACCATGGATAAATAAAACCTCTAATATAGGATTTTTTTTTTACTTTTGTCAATGTTTTTGAATTTTTGAAAAATTTCCATTTTTTTTTGCATTAAAAAATTTCCCAATGTTTTTGAATTTTTGAAAAATTCTAATGCTTTTATGTTTTAAATTTTGTTAATGTTTTTAGATTTTGAAAATTTCTTTTGTTTTAAATTTTGAATTTTACCAATGATTTTATATTTTGAAATAATTCCACTGTATTTGTTTTATCCCTACATGGAAAATATATGAGCTATGTATGCATCAAACATAATAAAAATATTATGATAAAGTTTATGAATGTTGCATTGAGTTTCATAATTTATGTAATGGTACAGGCCAACTATGTAATGCAGGTCCCAAATTGTATGATAAATCAAATCGTCATGACATAATATAGCCCACTATTTTTCAAGGCCAAATAGAAAGTGAATCATAAATTAAATATATTGATGTAAAATGAGGAAGACATACTTCCCCCCAATGTAAAAATGCTTAAATAAATATAGATATAATAATGATAATAATAATATGTTAATGTAGTGTGTAAATCATAGAGTTTGAAGCTAAGAATATGTAGTGCCAATGTATTTAATAAAAATGGTTGAGTACAATTCCCCCATAGGAAAATATGTGTCATGTAAAATAATGTGGAATTTATAGTCAAGTGAACAATGCATATTACAATTAAAAAATTCCAATATATAAATTTTGTTAAGGACATGAAAGCCAAAACTAATGTAGTAAGGAAAAGCATAAAAGTAGTATGGCCTGTTAATGTGATACATGTATATTTAGTAAAAACCGTAGGATGATACTATGAGTTTCACATCCCCATGGGTAGATTATGCCAAAGTCATGCTCAAATAAATTTATTATATGTCAATGAATAACATGTGGTAGTACAATGCTCAAAAGGAAAGTGTGTGTGTGTGTGTATTCAATGAATAATTTTTTTACTTGGGTATAATTCCCAAATAGGAAAACATATATGATCATAATATGAAACCATGTTTTTAATTGTGTTGTCTTAATGTAGAATACAATAGAAACTAATGCCATAAAACATGGGGTTGTACAAGAAAGAAAATGAGAAAGGATTTAAAACTAGAATAAATGAGATGAGGAGGATTCTAATCACTTATTGCTTCCCTCAAAACTCAATGCATGCTATGATAGAATGTCCCAATAAGTATGTTATCATCAGGAAAACTAATATAAGTGATAAAAATATTTTCAATAGTTAAATGGTTAATACCAATGAAACATTAAAAAAACATGAAAAACATGGTTAGAATAATGGTAATGTAAATAGCATGAAAGGTCCATGTGAAGTTTAGAAGATATAAGAATGCAATCAAGCTCAAGAAAGAGGTCTAAATCATAGTCATAGATTTGAGGATGGTGATGATCACATGTAAATATCATGAATAGATCCATGTAAATAATTAATATATGTATAATTTATGTAAGTAATTAGTAAGAATTATCACACATATAAAGGTATCTCCATATAGAAAAGTGTTTGCTTAAAATGATGTTACTATGTAACTTATCAAAACATTAAGCATATGCCCCCGTAAGAGAGCTATAAATGTAATCATAAGCATATCTAGCCAAATTATCCTACCTCTCACCTAAATCAAGGTATAATATGAAAATAAAGTGTGAAAACATATATGTGTAAAATATCTAATGTATGTAGATATGCATCTATAGATACTAAAATTTAGTATTAAGTATTTGAAAATGAAAATTTTGACATACATTTACCATGCATGACTTGATTAAACAAATATGGTCCTACCCCATCATTTTCTCACACCTACATGCTACCTTATGAGTTTGATGATTATGTTATGATATTAAACACCGATAAGAATCTCATTGTCTATTTAAAACATGATTACTATCATGTGTAGACATCTATAGATCTTGAGTTTAGTTCCCCTGTGAATGGGTCAATAATGTCATATAGGGTCAGTATTATTAGTCGATACTAATTGAGATCCTTTGAAATTTAGATATTGAAACTTTGTGTAAATCTAAAGGGGGATAAAGGGTATCTAAAAGTGTCTTTATTTTGATTGGAATATTTGTATATTTTTCAAACCTACTAGATTTGTGTGAAAATAGGGCTACAAGAAACTAGGCCGTAAGAGAGAAATAGTGTATTTTTGGAGAGTTATAACCTCAAAATTGAGTTATTTGGTTAGATGTGTAGGATATTAAGTATGTGAAAGACCATATGAATCCCATTTTTGGATCCAATAACCATGTAATCATGAATGAGGCTTTTAGGCCTATGAATCTATATGAGATTGAGCAAGTTAGAGGCAAGAATGGAGAGTATAGTCTTGGAAATTAGGTATGAGATTATGATGTTGGTGATTATTATAGAGAGAGAGAGAGTGCATAGGATGATCAAGTTGTGATAGGTATTCAATAAAGAGAGGAATACTATGCATACAAGTAGGCTTATGATCCTAGTAAAGATAAGAGTGATCAAGAAAATCAAAAGATGACATAGTAAATTAGAGATTAGAGAAAGGAAATAAAAGAACAAATTAGTGCTAGGGAGATGTATGAGGAGAGACATAGAATAGCTATACATCAACTCAACTCTCTAGTTCTAAATAAAAATAAGTGCATTATTGGCACCACCATCAATAACACCCCCTCTTATGACTCCACCTTTTGTATCTGAAGACTAAGGTCTAAAAGAAGAAATAAGGGGACTAATTGTTCCCCAATGGGTAAAACAGATGTATAGTGTAGGGATGAGAGATAGAATTTGTTTCTCATAGAGCTACCTATAATCTTTACTTAGTTCAACAAGAAGAGTGGGACTATCTAAAGGGTGAGGAAGAGGAAGGCTTTGAATTTAAAAACTAGGGGGGGAGTGGAATTTGAATAGAAAATCTATTCCCATTATCGAATAATACCAAAAAGAATATCAATGATCCCACTAAGTATAATGAATATTTATATACTCTTGTGGATTTTACCAATGCGACCATGAAGGAAATGTATGAGGGCAAAGATGAAGCATACAAAATATTCCAATAAATATAAACTATACATGCTCTTCTATAATTAATTAATGATGTGAAAAGTATAGCTACTAAGCTATATAACATTTTGAATAGCATTCAAGTTTCTAGGGTATGAATCCAATCCAACATAACCAATGTAACCAAATTTTGGCATCAAATGAGAGAATTAGAGAAAAGGCTAAATTTCTTGGCTCAATGTTCTAGAACTAGTGCATTTAATTGATTGAACATGATGACCATCATGGATACATACTAGTGTCTGAACTATATAATTATAAAAAGGGATGTTTCCCTTAATTGACATAACTAGATGAAGACTCTACTGAGAATTTTTGCTAATCATGAAAGTGAGACCTTATATATTTTGAGGGACATGAGGGTCACTAATGTGATCACTCTTATAGGAGAGTTAGTCAACAAGATGAATTTTGATAACCTCCTCCTAGTAGCTACAAACAATTTCAAGGAATAAGTTTAAGGTACTATATATAGAACTAATCATGAAGTTTTACAATTGGTTAATTTTTTTAAAGATATGGTAGCCAGAGCTAAAACTCTTGGCATAGAATTCAAGAGCTTAGAAGTTGAATAAGAAAGGTTTATGGTTAAAGTCATCAAACTATTCAAACTTTCCCTGCTTAATTTTGATATCATAATTAAAGAGTTTGATGTCACACATGCATTATTTGAGGAAATCAAGGCAAAAGAGGTAGTTTATATATTAAACCCTAGTGCTCAATTGATTATTAGTGTTCTTAAAATAACTTAGGGTGCCCAATTTTTAGGATTTATGGTACTATAGACTCCTATAAGCCCAATTGTTTTTTATCTCTCAGGGACTCCTAGTGGTTACAATAGTTGTAACATCAATTACACTACCAACTTCTTCAGCTAATAGTGATAAATTAACACCTTGATAAATAGATCTATGTAATTGCATGTTTAATTAAAGTTGGAGCTTTAGTTCCTAACTTACTTTGTATGTACAATTTTTTAAAAATAAAGAGTCTATTCTAAATCTTACTATTCTACATGCATCTTTTACATGATTCAAAACACATACTATTTTTGGACTTATAAATTTAAATTATGCTTGAGAGATGAGGTCTTCCTCATCCCAAGCCTATATATACTTGTAACCTCCTAGTCCCAAAGGGAGGAGAATTTTGGCTATTGAAATTAATAGGAAAATTTGACTTCTACTAGTTTGATTTTGATGTGAATATCTTGATTCTTCTCTAATTGTATAGACCATTTGGGACATAATATCATTATGGTGTCTTATTTATTTGATGTACATGAGTTTATATTTTCTAATATAGTTATTCACTTTAAGCTATAGCTAATTTGAATGCCTTTTGCATGCTAATTATAATCTCCCCTTGTAGATGTATAATAACAATCTCACAAACATGGCAACCTTTAATTTTGCATGTTTAAGTTTACTATGTCTTATTTTACTTTGAATCCTAACTATGTTTGAGTTTTCATGTGATAAAATAGTTTGAATCAAACATTGGCCTTTTGATTTCTTGTCCAAATTTAGGTCAAGTGCTGGTCTTGAAGAGTTTTCATCTTGTGTGGTCCACAAGCCTATTTTATGCTATTTTTTCCCCTTTCTTTGAGTTTTTTTAGAATCATTCCCACTCTATTTGAAACCATAATCCTTTCAAATATCTTAAATAGATCTAGGTTCATCCATAACTGGCTCATTTATGGTAAACAATCTCTATCGCTCACTACTATTCCACTAATAGGTTATAAAATTGAATACCCTATAACTTGTGCCTTGGAGTAAAACTTTTCATCAATCCTAAAACATTATAGGCTACCTCATGAAGGTATTTATGGTGTGCATAAAATCCACATCAATAGGTACTTAATATAGTGATATAAGGAGGGTTGAACCTCTACCTATATTCCATTTGAAAAGAATCACTTGAGTTGCATTGGAACTACCTATAAGACTAACAATTTCTACCTCAGATAATAACTTTCTATTACCACCTTTGGAAATGCATATAAAATTTAGGTCTGACAATGGAATTAGGAGATAACCCTAAGCCCAATCATTATATCTAGGAAAACATACTCATCTTTCATTACTTTCAATGGCTCAACCATAAGGTCCCCCTCAGGCTCCTACCTAGCTAAGAGGTTTTGCTATCAACATCACTGGAGCTATCCATGATGTACCTAGAAACCTTGAGAAATATCTAACTTCATTTTCTCCCTCAAAAGGAAGGACTAAAAAATAACATATCAAGGCTTTCAAAACTATTTTGAGAATCTTGAATGTAACCCACAAAGATGTGACTTGTATATTATTTACCTTCATCTTGTAAGATGTGGCCTATGACTGGTTATGAATATCCCATAGGGTTTCATTACATATTTGACCTATTTCTGTTAGGAACCCCTTATCCAACGAAATCACAATTGATTACTTTCTTATAAGCAATTAAACATGGAATTATACCAGAATGATTAAGTAACTAGAAACTTGAGACAACAAAGAATTTGAGAGACAATACACACTCTTGTATTAAATATTACTAGAAGAAAATACAATAAGGAAGATGCCACTTCTTCCTCCACCTCAAAGGCTTGCCACACCTCAAGACCTTCTTCCCTCTCTCTCTTGCTCAACACAACAAACTCAACAGCCTGAGTTGTTATCCCCTCCTTGAATACTTCAGCTGATCTCCTTGACCTTACACCTGGAGATCTCCTTGACCTTGCTTCAATGCTTCACTTGCTTGCTTGATTTATAATACATGCCTCATGGGTCTTTAAATAAAATCCCATGCATACAAAAATAGAACTCTAATTACAATAATTAGACATGCAGCTCGTGACTATAATTAGTCATTTAACATGCAAACACTCACTTCACTTAACTGACTATTTGTCAATAGCAGTTCTGGAACACACAGGTGATCGATGCCGGTCCCTGCTTGCCTGGTGCTGTCGACGTCGGCTGAATCCCTACCGATGCCAGTTGCCTTCTGCACTGGTAATGACCGACGTCGGTCATGCTGTCGATGCCGGTGCTTCTGGATCTTCAACAACCTCTTATTTCTTCATGTCTGCAACAGTTGAAGCTTTTAGCTCCACACCCTAATAATCTCCCACTTGGAGATAAACATATGCAACTATACCTATACCTATACACCATCTATTTTGTTCCCTTGGCTCTGTATCCCTCTTTAAAGTCAATCTTGAAGACCAACCACCACAAAATCTATGATGCAATACCTGTCACTTATGCCAAAAGAATTTTGCTGCTCCCAAATTCTTCATGACATACTTCTGAACCAACTCTACCCTTAGCTCAAAAAACTCCTTGTATATGAAACCTTGCAACAAGTAACACAATACAGTAACGGGATAATGTAGCTAATATTATCTAACCTGGTAAAGATAAAAAATACAATGGTCAAACCTCCATTGTCCTGCAGCCTAATCAAGACCATATACCATAGCCTTCTGTCTCACGTGTCCATCCAATCTCTTCTCTAACATGGGAATCCATCCCTCTATCCAGTGCTTTCTTCCAACTAACAACTCTACCAACAAATACCTATTTGGTTCTTCTCCAAGGACTCACACTCCTCATCCATGCCAAGCTCCCACTATTTTTGGATTCTACCTGCATTGCTTCTTCCATCTTCCTAGTTCTTGACCATCAGTAAGCAATATAAAGAAGGTGAACAATGAATATGAGGTTCACTTACCCTTTTTGACCTCCATATGGGCATTTGAGACTCCTTGACAGCTTGCTGTCTACCCAACATCCATTTTAGTGACCAATCTCAGCCATCTCCCAGTCTGCTCTCGACCGATGTCGGTTCCCTGCACTGACCCTGACTGCCGACATCATTTCCCTGGCCGACACCGGTGTCCCCCCTACCGACATCGGTTCCTGCCTAACCAACATTGGTCTTCTCCTGCCGACTCTACCGACCCTACTGGTCTGCACATGACTGATGTCGGTTCTTATTTGGCAGACGTTGGTGCCATGGGAGAACTGACGTTAGTACCTGTGTTTTCCTGTAAGTGATGATTTCTTTATCCGTGATCTCATCTTGGATCAAACCTCTATCCATACTACTCTGCTCAGATTTATTCAGCCCCTGTGACTGATCTCTGTCCATCATCTCCTCCGTAAACACCAAGGCTTCTTTGTTCTTGTCAAAAGCATCAAATTTCCTTTTTCTACAATGAGCTCTATCTATGCTTTCTGAATCTGAACACATACCTTTTGAATCAAGAACGTCCATTCCCTTCTTATTCATGTGACCAAGCCTATTAAGCCACATCTTCGAATCTACAGCTGAAGTAGATAAACCAGAAGTAGAATCAATAATACAAGTAGATAGATAAAGAGTATCTACTTTCTTACCTCTTGTTAGAGCAAGTGCACCCTTGGTAACATTCCAAGAATTTTCTATGAGGGTTATTGTGCATCCCTCATCACCCAACCTTCCAACAAAAATCAAACTCTGCTTTAGAACCAGGACATGCATGACCTCCTTCAACACCCATGTGTTGTCCATCTGCAATCTCAGCTGCACTTTCCCTTTGCCAACTATTTGACAAGGCGTACCATCCCCTAAATAAAGCACTCCAAAATCTCCCTGTTCATACTCATGGAACAAATCTCTGTTTGGGGATGCATGAAAAGAAGAACCATAATCTAAAATCCAAGATCCTACCTAACAATCCAAAGAAAGTATGAGAGCATCCTGTACCATAATATTTGCATCCTTTGCTTCTTCATTACCTGCATATTTATTCTCTTTATCTCTCAACTAACACTCCTTTGTGTGTCCTTTATTTCCACAAAACTAGCAGGTAACACCTATGGACTCGGATCTCCCTCCCACCTTCGACCTTGATTTCCCTTGCTCAACCTTCTCCCTTTGCCTTCCCCTGCTTTTTGCACTTAGAGCATTCCCTGATGATTCCCCTGTGCTTCTCCTATGTATTTCTTCATTCAAGATCACACTCACAACATCATCAACTTTTAGGATTTTAGAAGCAGATGCAGAATTACTTACTGCCATAACCAAACTATCCCAACTTTCAGGCAAAGAACATAAAATCAAGAGAGCCTTTACCTCATCATCAAAAACAATATTGACTGAAGCTAATTGGTTTACCAAACCATGGAAATCACTAAGATGAGTATGTACCAATCCACCTTCCTGCATTTGCAAAGTAAATAGCTGTTTCATAAGAAATACCTTATTAGAAGCCGAGGGCTTTTCATATAAATTCGCCAAGGATTTTATCAACTCTTCCGTTGTCTTGCACTGTGATAAGTTAAAGATCACAAACGATGCAAGGCTCAACCTTATGGAACCGAGAGCCTTCTAATCAAGAACACTCCACTCTTCATCCTTCATATTTGTGGGCTTGCATGCAACCCCACCCAACGGTAAGTACAAATCCTTCTGATACAGATAGTCCTCTATCTGCATCCTCCAATGTTGATAATTATTGCCGTTAAACTTCTCCATTTGTAGCTTACTTTCTTTTGCCATTGCTAAAATCCCACTCAATTAGAAAACCCTATGAATGACCTGTAATAAAAAAACAATAATCTGCTCCCTACAAACCGTAGCTCTGATACCAACTGTTAGGAACCCCTTATCCAATGGAAGCATAATTGATTACTTTCTTATAAGCAATTAAACATGAAATTATACCAGAATGATTAAGTAACTAGAAACTTGAGACAACAAAGAATTTGAGAGACAATACACACTCTTGTATTAAATATTACTAGAAGAAAATACAATAAGGAAGATGCCACTTCTTCCTCCACCTCAAAGGCTTGCCACACCTCAAGACCTTCTTCCCTCTCTCTCTTGCTCAACACAACAAACTCAATAGCCTAAGTTTTTATCCCCTCCTTGAATACTTCAGCTGATCTCCTTGACCTTAAACCTGTAGATCTCCTTGACCTTGCTTCAATGCTTCACTTGCTTGCTTGATTTACAATACATGCCTCATGGGTCTTTAAATAGAATCCCATGCATACAAAAATAGAACTCTAATTACAATAATTAGACACGCAACTCGTGACTATAACTAGTCATTTAACATGCAAACACTCACTTCACTTAACTGACTATTCATCAACAGTAATTTTGGAACACACAGGTGACCGATGCCGGTCCCTGCTTGCCTGGTGCTGCCGACGTCGGCTGACTCCCTGCCGATGCCAGTTGCCTTTTGCACTAGTAATGATCGACGCCGGTCATGCTACCGATGCCGGTACTTCTAGATCTTTAGCAACCTCTTGTTTCTTTGTGTCTGCAACAGTTGAAGCTTTTAGCTCCACACCCTAACAATTTCCAAGATACCTTTTTGGCACAATTTATCCAGGTCACTAGTGCATGTGTTATTTGTCAACAATTTTATAGTATGAAGCAAGAGCCCAATGATCCAATCTAGGCCTTCAATGTTAGTTTTTAAAAGATGTATAGTAGTTTTCACACTGCTTACCAACTTGAGGAACATTGGCTTTAGAGATGTATAAAAATTTCCTAGACCCTATGATTATGATTTTTGTCCATAGAGTAGCTAATGTTGGTACACTATATTTGTATTATGTTGAAGCGATCAACATAGATAAGCAATTGAATCCTCAATTGTAGTCTTTGGCCCCACTCAATCTTGGTCTTATTTTATAGGATTTTAGTCCAATTTCAAATGTAAACCAAAGTATTGTAGCCCAAAACTAGACCCAAGTGTACACCCTGGTGCCTTTAACCTAGGTTCTACCTAATCAACATATAGGTTTATTTAACAATTATGTCCCTAACCAATAAAACCTAAATCATTTATTAATACTAGTTAATACTACCACATCACAGGGTGCCAATTATGATTTTATTAAAATAGAACTAGAATCAATTTAGAGAATGGTTCAAAAATTGAGTAATGAATTTTTAAGCATGCAAAAGTATATGGGGAACATTGAATGCTAGAATAGTAATCAAAAATTTAGATTATAGAGATACAACATGTCTTTTAATCGATCTAAAAGTAATCAATAACAACAAGTTCTATCTAATAAGGGACTAAAGATGAACATCATGGAAGCAAGATTGCATCAAGTTTTGTAAAGCCTTTAAAATATTTCATATGGATATGGATAGATAAGAGGCTTTTGTGGATCAGGTATAACCATCCTCCTCAATTGGTTCATGGCATCCAAGCACTACAAATGTATTTGAAACCTATGATTCTCCATTTCCAAAATAAGATTATAGTGAACCATAGGACAACATACATAAGATATATGATTTCCAATAGTATCATCAAGTAAGGAATAATTATAATCTAAGAAGTAAATAGCCTATGACTACTTTAACAACTCCAAATAATAGTTCTACTACCCCTCCATATTTGAAGGCTAAAAACAATCCACCTCCTCCCAAGAGAGATGAATAGTTGATGACTACAAAACCACCTATTAGAGGAGTGATCAACATTGTTGAAGATATGAAAAAAATCAAGGCTAACATAAGCCTACATGATTTGGCTTATATCACCAATCAAAGAGAACTGTTGCTTAAGGCTTTGATTGGGGAGAACATCTAAAAAATCAAAGGATGCACATGCAAATGTGATGGTGTATAAAAATAATCCAAAAGTGCCACCATTCTTTCTAACTTTTCTAATGTTAGAAAATAATATACATAACTTTTTGGTTGATTCAAGGGCCTCAGCTAATGTGATGCCAAAAAATATCTATCAGAAGTTAGGTCTAAATTAAAAAGTCAAAGAGAGTAATCCTTCAATTGGGACAAATCTTCCATCTTATGTACCGATGAGTTAACAAATGTGCACATCTAATTGGCTTCTGAACCATGTGTAACAAACCATCAATATCTTGGTCATGGACATTCTAGAAGCATACAATATACTATTAATTTGAGACTAGTCAAAAACATTAAATGGGTATACGGACACCAATTTCTTGCACATTTGGTTATCCTAGAAGGGAATACCCACCAAATACAAGTGGACCATAAGTTGAAGATGAAAGATATGATTACAAAATATCATTCCACCAATGAAAAATTAGACTTTGTCTCTTTCCATGTAGTTGATGATGAAATATATGATTACAAAATATAATTCCACCAATGAAAAAGTAGAATTTGTTTATTTCCATGCAAGTGTGTATACATTTAATAATAGACAAGAACATGCATTACATGAACAAAAATTTAAAGGTCCTTCTTAGCTATGAACCCTTCACTTTGATGGAGTTATATCAAAACAAGGTTTGGGCATAGACGCGGGTCCTTATAAATATAGATGGAAGTAAAACTTAACTGCTTATAGATTGTAGTTACTATGCATAAAAAAATGAGTTAAGTATGAAGCCTTGATCCATGACCTTCAATTTTTATTAAATCACAACTTCAAGTAACTACAAATCTTTGGTGACTTAGAACTAGTTATTAACTAGATAAAAAAAATTATCAGTGAAAAATAAATTATTTGAAGAAGTACAAGCACCAATTTTGGAACTTGATCGATTCCTTTAAAGTGGTCAACATTAGAGCCATTCCAAGAGGGATGAACTAAAAAATAGATTCATTAGTATCCTAAGTGGATAATCTAGCACCAATTCAAGAGTAAAAATTATAGAAATTACTAGTTGAGCTAGTTACATGCCCTTCTATCCTAGATAATGTGGATAACTTCTAAGTATTTGAGGATGATCAATAGATCATGCAATTCCTAAAATATTCTAGAGTTTTTTGAACCTTAGATTATAAATGAATAAGAGGTCCAATAGATGTAGATTAAGGAGATGGGAGAGGATGTCCTCTTGTAACTAAAAGAGAATCACATCCCTTCGGGCATAGTATCCTTATAATGAGATTTAAATGTATATCCCTAGGCCCAAAATAAAAAATAATTCAAAACAACATAGTCAATTTTCATTAAAGAAAATTTAGGAACTGACCAACATACCTAGTTTGTGAATGTGGGCTTGAATTTCACATAAAATGAAAAAAAATCTGAATAAATTGGTTAAAGATTATAAAGATGTCATTTTATGGATATATGATGACTTGAAGGTCTTTGACCCTAAGGTGATCACTCATACCATTCCCCTTAAGCAAAAGCATAAGCCTTTTAGGCAAAGATAGAGGCCAATGAATCCAATCCTGAAACCTCTCATGCAAACTAAAGTACATAAATTACTAGATTCCAAAAATGTTTTCCTAAATAGGCACTCAACCTAGGTATCCAATCTCATACCAGTCAGAAATAAGAACAAAGGACTCATATTCTGTGTTGATTTTAGGAACTTAAATAGAGTCTAAGAAAAAGACAATTACTCTCTACCTTCCTTAGATGAGGTAATTCATATGCTAAGTGGGTCTCAGATGATGTCCTTATTTGATGGATTTTCAAGCTAAAATCAAGTACTAGTTTTAATTAGAAGACAAGATGAAGACTACCTTCACCATAAATTGAGAAACTTTCACATATAAAAGTATGTTGTTCAGTCTAATTAACACAAGAGCTACCTTCCAAAGAGTAATGGATTTTTCCTTTCAGTGATTGTTGGGGAAGTGTATCATCATCTATATGGATGACCTCACAATTTTTTCAAATAACATTGATAACCACCTAGACCATCTATAAAAAGTATTTGATAGATGCAAAAGATATGGGGTCTCTCTAAATCTAAATAATAACATCTTTAACATTACTAAAGGGAATCTCTTGGGTCATATTATCACCAAAGATGGGATCTCCATAAATTTATATTGGGTTCAATCCATTTCCAAGTTGACCCCACCTAACAACAAGAAAGAGTTAAAATCTTTCTTTAGCAAGATTAACTTTGTAAGGAAATTTAATTTTGGTTTTGTAGAGGTTGTCAAGCCATTTAATGATATGATAAAATAAGATGTTAAGATAGAGTGGACAAAAAAATCCAAGAAAGCCTTTCAAGACATCAAGACTGCAATTGCCCAAGCTCTAGTTCTGATTAATCCAAACTTCAATAAATATATAAATCTTTATTCATTTATCTCAAAACATACTATTGCTTTAGTACTTAAATAAAATCTAGAAGACAAGGAACATCTCATTACCTTTATGAGCACCAATTTGAAGGATGCAAAGTTAAAATAATCCATGATTGATAAATAAATATATACCTTGATCAAAACTATCAAAAAATTTAAGCACTATATTATATGAAACAAAACATATGCCATCATCCTAGATCTTATTGTTTAAGCTCTTGCTTGGATAGAATGAGCTAGGTGAAAGGATAGGAAAGTGGATGGATAAACTTCAATAGTTTTACCTTGAGATTAGACTAACTGAAATGGTAAGAGGATAGGAATCATGTAATTGATAGCTGAAACTAATCCATACATCCACATTGAGTAGGCTAATGAAGCTTAAATAGTTAGCAGAGAATGGTACTCATAGATCATCCACTACCTACTTATAGGTACATGTCCTTTAGAACTAAATATAGAGTATAAACAAGCCCTCAAATTCAAATCAGCTCACTACATGATTATGAAAAGAGTCCTATACATAAATAACTATGAAGACATTTATCTAAGATGCATTTCAAAATAAGAAGATAAGAAAATCATAGATAATTTGCATTAGAAGATTGGCAATGAGCATCCCTCAGATAACACAACATCTCATAAGATTCTATGGATGAGATACCACTAGCCCAAAATCTTCAATAATGCACATAATTATGTTAGGACCTATTATGATTGCCATGTATTTGGGAAGAGAGTAATAAATGTTGTCATGCCTTTCTATCTAGTCATAGATGGACACCCATTTTTCCAATAGGGCCTTAATTTCATTAGAGTGATAAACCTAAATTTATTAGTAGGACATAAGTTTATCCTCAAAGCTACTAACTACTGCACTAAATGGACATAAGCTATAGCCACTAAAAATTCTAGAATAATCAATGTCATCAAATTTATGAAAGAAAATATATTGACCAATTTTGACACTCTCATTTCCTTAGTTTGTGATAATGGT
>JARHVA010009419.1:307500-319111 GCA_037957365.1 Torreya grandis | reverse complement strand
CTTCAAATGTTACTATGGTTAATATGATAATAAATAAAACATTATATATATATTTCTTATAATACTTCTAAATTTTGATGATCTATGCAGAAGTTTTTATTTTACATTTGATCATATGATTTAAAAATTGTAAATATAGTCATACAACCATGAAACTAGTTCACCATATGCACCCATTTTATAATTGGGTAATGTTCCCAACCATAGTCAAGGACTATTTTCTAGGGTAATTGAATCTCAGGCACCCATCAACTAGCTTGCTAGTGTAGTAAAGGGTATTACCTGGTGGTGCTGATATCATGAAAATATTGTTTTATTGATCTATGGTCAAAAACATTTTTTAATCAAAAAAAGGGTATTCAAAAACCTACATGAAGATGTCTTAGGAATCACCCAACCAACATATGAACTGCACAGTAGAATAATAACTTTCAATAACAACAATGATGCTTGATAGAAAGCTTTATAAAAGTTTAATAAAACATTTTTATGTCATGATCTTCATTTTTAATTTATTTTATTATTTTTTAATTTTATTATATAGTTTATAAATATTGTTAAAATTTTAAAAAATTGGTAAGGAAAATTGAATTAATTTTGTAGCTTTTAAATTGGGATTCAATTTAAGGAAAAAAATTGCCACATAGATTAAATTTATAGTATTCTCATTGTAGAAAAATGATTACACCCAAATAGATAAGATTTGTATGAAAAAAAATTAATAAATAAATTATTTGAAAAATCTTTTACAAAGTGAATTATCAATTTTACTTGATACCTATACAAACATTTTTTTCCTATGGGAGGAAAGTCTACAAAAAATGATCACAATGTCAAAACATTTAAATGTCAGTATCCATCTATTTGATTTATCCAAATATATAATATGATGGAGGACACAAAGGAATGAGGATTATCTTAATCTCAAGTTTTTCATAGGTTGTAGTTCATTATAGTGGCAAAACCAATGTGCCCAAAAGATTAGATAACCTAAAGAGTTGTTAGTCATTAATAATAATGATTATGTACTATACCTATAGATGATTAAGAACCCTCTATGAAAATGAATAAAGATAATGAATATGACCATTTTTAGTGATGATTTTATGTTATTCATGATCAATTTTAAATGATAAATTATAGTGGATACAAACTTGAGGTTCTAAAAAGTGGCCAACACCCATTCAATAAATACTATAGATGTAGTCCTAGTGTTTTGATTTGTATGTACTTGGTGCAGTCCAACCAACTAGAAGAGAAAATTTGAAACAAAAATGGAGGCTTAGCTACATTTGAGTTAAAAATTATATATGTCTCTTTTCACATTATAAGGGTAAATATGTCGAAGTTTAACTTATCTCACTATGAGTTATGTATGTTTGTTCATAGTTATAGATAGCATATTTGTCCCTATCCACATTTGTTTGATATTTTATATGTGTGTATTATTATCATTCATTATACTGGTAGTGAGGTTGTTCCCACTATTATTATAATAAATATTAATTTTCTATATGTCCTAGTTTATACTATCAATGTTAGATTGGCAAAATGTTCTTATTCAACATTATTTGTCTTGAGCTGGTGTATGTTTGGTTTCTCATGAAATATAATTTATTTCTATTTGAATTATATTTATACTAATGAGGGGATGGTTTGAAATTTATTGAGGTTGTTATGACATAGTTTAATGTTTCAATAATCTATTAATTAGTCAGAATCTTGTATTAATATGTTTTTATGTGTATATGTGAATTATGGTACCAACTCCTCTCTAGATTATGATAAAATATTGAGAATGAGATATACATTAGTTGAATCCTATTTTTAAGAGTTTTTATGAGTTTATTATTGTAAAATATATATCTATGATTCGAACAAAATTGGTCAATTGAATGCTAGTGTGTAAATATCAAAATTATCTATACTCCATTACATTATTCATTATTTAATATTGGAAGAAAACTAAGACCTTAAATTTCCTTAAACTTTAAAGTGGATAAGTTTCTAATCCTTTACATGTATGAGTTAAATGGGTCCTATATAATAGTCCTGAGCTAACCTAGAATTTGGGACTAATCTATAATGAATTGCCTTAAAAAACTAATTTTTATTCAATAAGAAATCTTCCAACTTGTAATGCTCTAATTTTGGTTTGCCTTTAAATATCAACCTTCTATCTTGGTGATAAATTATTAATTTTATCATGTTTTTATTCATTAAACATTGTATTTCTTAATGAATATATATTTACCATAAACCTTTAGGAATATTGTTTTAATTATTTATAATTTTTGAGAGTCCACCCTAATTTTCATTCTATAATGCATTTCAAAAAAAATTTATTGTTTTATAGTAGATTTTTTTATAAATATATTCATATAACCATTGAATTTAACTTTTATAATTACTTGAGTATTTATTTTGCATAAAACATATATAGGTATTACTAGTAGTAGTTGCCCACTGGTACATGTAATGCTAGAAGGGATGTAATTTTATGTTTTTTGGAGTGTAGTGTGTCTATATTGTTGGGATACATGATTAAATTTTTGTATAAGGGTTAACCCTTGTTACTATTTCCAATGAGATATATTTTTAATAAGTGCAAATACTATTTTTTGGAGTCGATAATTGTATCACCATAGCGAGTCAAAAGGCAATTATTTTATAAGCATCATGTGAAGGTGCATGAATTGAAATGTCTAACTTGTTAGGGGATATATAAGATAAAATTTATTTGGTATATTTGCTTAGGACTGAAATAAATGTGTATGGAATTTTAAATGGGAAAGTGTAATGGTACAATCCAATTGATATTAATATATAATTCTTTGTATTTAGATGTATGGTTATGGCCATTTCAGATGTTTGTATATTATGGTAGGTATCCATCATAATTTCAACCGTATGAAGTAAAAATATATAATTTGTATCTACAATAATAAAAAAGTACATCACAAAAAGTGGTGTCAAGAGTTATAATATGAGTTAGTATTTGTTAACATATTTGAGGTCTATCTCAAAATAATAATATGATTTAGGAACATTATTTTATTGAGGAAAATGCTCCACATAAATTTGTTGTCATTGAATGACATGATCACAAAATAAATATGATGAGTATAAATATGGAATATTCAATTGAAGCCTACAAATGAAACAATGAAACATAAAAACAAGTATGGATTTTTTTTTCAAATTAAATATTTATCAATGAATAGCCTATTATAAGGATGACGTCTTAGTGTGGATATTTCTTAGTATTATATATATTCTGAATTAAACCATGCATTTATTTACATATTAATATATATTCAAACAATGAAAATCCAATTATGATATCTAACAAGAAATAGAAATGAGCATGATCTACATGAAAAAAAATAAAGAGTCCATTTAAAGAGTGTTTTTCTACTTCAGAAAAAAGAAATTAAAATGAATTGTTGCAAAACAAAGTAAAAATAATAGATAGAGGTTTTAATAATAGATTTGGGCAACTTGATTTAATAATATGTGGATCTAGTAGTGAAATGCATACCTTCATACTTTAATTATCTAAAATTTATTTTAAATGATCCTAAAACTTAAACATAAATATGTCCACATCCTATCTAAATAATAATAAATGTATTCCTTTTACTTCAATCCATGTTATTTTAATCATATTTATGTTCGTTTAGGCCCATCGATGTCACTTTAATAATAATAAATGATAATGCAAGTAATTTTTACATTTATAGGTGGAGATATGGGGAATGTTTGTTTATATTGTACTTATCTTACTTCATTTTTTTTGGACAAACAATTTTTATTTGAATCATAAATGGTATTTATTTAAAAATAAGGATATTTATGGAAATTTTATCTATTTCCCTCATTTTTTAAAGTTGTATATAATTTTTTTAGTGTAAATTCTGATGATGATTTTAAATTAGATTTCTTGCAAATGGATTTTTTTGGTGAGATGTTAAAATCAATATTTTTTGTGTATTTTTGTGAGTCATAAAGAATTTGTGTATCTCATTTCAATAAACCATATTGTTTGGTCAAATAGGAAAATAAAAAAACCACAATCCATATAACAAAAAGACCCTAAATGTTTTGATATAACAAAAAGATCCTGAAAGTTTTTATTACATCAATTTCAAAGCGTTGGAAAATTTTAATGTTTTAAACAACCTACTTCTTTTTATATAAAAGTAACATTGGTTTTCTTACACAAAGGTTTCATAATTACATTAAACATCAATTTTGGGAGGGGGTGTAGATTCAAAAGTAAGGTATATTTAATAAACATGTATATATAATAAATAGGTCTTCACAAATTGAAATTTACACCTAGAAAAAAATTGCATGGCCACAAAATAGTAAAGAATAACATAGTATTGAAATAAAAATAATAATTAGTTGAAATTTACCAATAAGCATTGATTCACACATTGAAGTTTTATAATTTCACTCTTTGAACATCTATATAGATCTACAACGAATTCCTTCAACTATTCTTAGGGAAAAAATGATAATAATCTGTACCACTACCAATCCCAACATGTGTTGACATTTTGTAGGAAAAATATACGTTCTTATTAATAAAACTAGGAGTTGAGATTCCCCAAACATTGTCATAGGTGAACATTATGCACTTTGGTATGTTTAATTCATCAAGTTCATTGTTGAATTTCTTTACCTTCAAAATAATATTATAAAAAACCCAAGTAATTAGTGCATGTATAAGACTAAGTAAACATGATAGCTACAAGAACAAAACTCAACCCAAAATTTCATTAGTACGACTAAATATAAAAACATGTCCATGAGTCCTTCTATAGAATATTCAAGTTATAACTAAAAAAGTTATAGTTAAAGAAACAACCACGATAGATAAATGAGTGAATAAGTTTGGAATAAATAAACAAAATTTCCACAAAAAACACACAAACTATATACCATTGAATATATTCGATACATTTTTAGGAAACATATTAGGTAGTCTTTAATCCTCTCATGTTTTGATCTACAATCATAAGATGGTATTTGTATTTTAGTTACCAACAATGAAAAAAAGAATAAAATATAAACATTACTCTAAGAAAATATTTATAAAATACTATTTTAAATAATAAAAATGTTGTACTAGAGTGTTATGATAATTATTAAGTTAATGAGATCCCAAACAGCTACACTAAGCCTCCATACAAGAAAAATAAAGATAAGAATAACAATATATTTAATTTATAACAAAAAGTATAGAGATGTTGGTTCAAAATTAAGTGTCTTTCTTGAATATTTTGAAAGACTAGTAATGCAGTATTCAAGCATCAAATAAGTGGCTAAGATGAAAATCATCAAGTCACTATTTACGCATTATATATATGTAGTTTATTCATACCATTAAAATATAAATTTATTATCCATATAAATGCATTATATTACGATGATTTATGCTAAAAAAATTTAAATTAACTTCAACATGATTTTGATAGTTAAAGTTGATAAAAGTATTAAGCTTCAACACCATACAAAAGATACATATAATGTGTGTTTTTTTAAAACACATCCACATATCCTAAAATAATTAGGATACCATAGGGTATATCTTACCATATTGAATAATTTTGGAGTCAAAACTTTGAAACATAAAGAATTATAGAAGGGCTTTCCAAAATCACTTTCATTCATGTTATATAAATGATTGGTTTTTAACTATTTTTTGTTTATCTAGGTATTTTCTTCATTTTATTTTAAATGTAAATCTCCTTTATCATACAAAGGATTTCATCTGATTTTACATGTGGAATTATCTCAAGTACCATAAATGAATTAGTAAACAAAAATTAATATTAAAATGTCATCTTTATAATAATTAACATTAAAAAATAGTCAACAGTTGGAAAGACTTGTTGCCATATAAAAATTTTAAAATCTTTATGGTGTCACTTCATTAAATGTTTTACTTTCTGAGTGTTGAATTAATATTCATATAATGAAATCATCTACAAGGTTGATGAATCTATTTAAAAATGTATCATTTCTCATAGCATAAATATATCTTGTGGAGATTGGCATTGTAGTATTTAACCTCTACAAGTTTATTTATATTATCCTTACTTAGTTTGCCTTGAAGAGTGTTGTTTATTTAAAACCTTCAGATATGATTGGAATGTTATCTTAGTTATGATATATTTAATAATTCAATCCAGTAATAAACACATGACAGGGGTATATTATTTTTATGGGGAAAATATATGTTTTATTATGTAATTAAAATATATAAAACAAATGACTTGTGTATCCCTTTAATTTAAAAATATTTTCATTTTATTTAATAAAAAAACATGTTAGCAAAGTGTTTTGGGAAAAAATATTGGGATCCTCCATAAAGAGTGTAGATATAATAGTTCAAAAAATTATTTTATTTATCCTTCTAGATCCACTATGCAGATATTTAAAAGTTCTTTTATTGGTTGTAAAGTGGTTGAACCACCTATGCTCTTATCATCAACCATGTTTCATATGATAATGTGAATTTATAATTTGGATGTGTATTATTATACTACATCATTGCATGGATCCCATAATATTTATATTTAAGTTATTCAAATTGAAATAAATAAATAAAAATATTACACCCCCAAAATTATTTATCACATATAATTTTTAATAACAATAATATTGAATTAAGGTATAAGAAATCATTTTGAGAAGACAGCATGATGATAACATAGGTAAATGAAATTTATAGCTTAGGTTAATTTATGACATAAAGGTCTGCCATGAATATTATCATCACAACACCATAGATTTTTCAGTCATCTAAAGATGTCATTCTAGTTATGTCTGTGAACATTGACATTTTAATTTTTTTTAAACAATCCAACAAGAGAAAATGTTTACTGGTTTTTTTATTGTCTTCAATGGCATATAAATGTGATAAAGCTAAGAAAATGTGATAAAGTCACACATGGGTTATTTTTTGGACATTAATTTTAGTTATCTTTTAATATATATCACGAAAACATTTAGAATTAATTTTTTGAATCACCTCTATTCTTATAACCAAATCTCTAGTTTGGATGTTTACTATTTTGGTACACCATTGGATGAGACATAGGCTATTTATAAATGAGCATATTTTGGGTGGTTTATATAAGCTTTGCACACTTTATTTTAATAAACCCTACAAGAGTATTTGTTTTGGTCATTTTGTAACCAAGGTAGGTAATTAAGATAACTTCCTAATATCAAATGTAATGAAACATTATTTCAATTATGAATTATGCAATAGTTTTAAATAGATAAATATCTATATGTGTCTATCTATTATGGTAAATATATATAATCTATGTTCATTTTCTTTAAAATATTGAGTAATCAGTTAAACCCTTGGTAGATTTCCAAAACTCTTGAGGAACTGCAAAGCACCAAAGCTTACAAAAATATGGGATAATCTACATCTATATTAACAAGCCACCAATTTTAGTTTTTTAAAAAATAGCTCACGTATCCTAACCTATTTAAAATACCATAGCATCTATCTAGCCATCTTAAACAACTTAGGATTATAAACATCAAAACATAATATTTATAATCACTCAATGATATTGCTAGATTAAGATTGGGCTTCTTCATTTAGGTGTAAAATAAAACAAAGGCTATGAGAAATTTATAAACTATACATTAGGGTATAGAATACGTATCTGTAGATGGTAACTAATTTTCTTTGGATGATGCACATGATGGGATGGACAACGCTAATTAATGTTTTCTATCACATGGATGCAGAAGATTTTTGTTGACAAAACATTCTTGAATCATGTTTTTTATGCGTATTATATAGATACAATATGTTATAATGAAATAAACATGATAATCAAGTTAAATTAATATAATTATCGATAATCACTTATCATTATAATGGTAGGATGAAATTTCATATATATCATTGTTAAGCACAAGCTTATACTCAGAGGGGGGGTGAATCAGTATAAGATATTTTTTGACTTTCAACTATTAATCTTAAATTCAAAACCTCAAAAAACTCTGCAATTAATATATACAAATCAATCAAATAATACAATGCAAAACCATAAAATGCAAATAGACACAAATTTGCATGGAAACCCTTTCAGGAGAAAACCATAGAGAAATTCTCTTAATATAATTATTCAAAGGCACCAACTTACTGGAGCACCAACCCCAAAAACAATTTTTTAGGCACCAACCTACAGGAGCAGTGACCCCTTTCACTGAGCACCAACTCAGCAAGAGACACCAATCTCTTCAAAACGAACACACCAACCTTCTCAGAAAAAAATTACTCTACTATCTCAAATTTGTTGTCAAAACAATAGATGATAGAACACTTGCTTTATCTACTTTAGATTCGATCTACACTTGAGTGTTTTTGCTGCTATACTCTTCCTTATACTTGCTAATTTTTTCTTTTCAATATTCTCACAAAAATTTGCCTTTAAAAATTTTTCTCTTCTTTTATATATCTTCTACTTTCAAATCTACACTTTTGCCATTCGTTATGGACTTATTTATAACCCACAGAAAGCCACAAATTAAGGTCATGAATCTTCAAGTAAAAAGGTCCTTTTGAACGGTCACACCTCCTCCCAATAGGTCGGCCAAGGTTGACAATTCCATCAACATTTCCATCGACAATTCCGTTCACTTTCGTCAACATTTCCATTCACTTCCGTCGACATTTTTGTTCAATTATGGCAACAATTCCGTTCACTTCCATCAACAATTCTATTCACTTCCATCAACATTTCTGGTCACTTACGGCCATCAATTCTGTTCACTTTCGGCAATCAATTCCATTCACTTTCAACAATAGTTCATTTGACATCAATGACAATATTCCAACAATCCCCCCCTTTGTCATTGATGGCAACCACATACTGAAACTGCTCCCCCTTGCGGCACTATCTCTTCTGTTTGAATCCTCTTTTTTCTATAGCTCCCCCTTTTTGTGACATCCTCTTTCTGTACTTTTCCCCCTTTGACATCAATGGCAAAGGGTCTATCCAAGAGCTAGTACTTAGCTCCCCCTTAGCTGATGCTTCCATTCAGTGGTAAGACGCAAAATAAAGTACTCCCAACTTCTGTCATAGGTACTCAAATGTTTCCTTTTGAAGTGGCTTAGTGAAGATATCTGCCATCTGTTCGGATGTGGAAACATATTCCAATTTTACTCGTTCTACCACCTACTCTCTCAAGTAATGATACTGTATAGGGATATGCTTAGTTCTGCAATGCATAATTGGATTCTTTGAAATACTTATCGCACTAGTATTATCAGAGAATATAGAGATTGGATGATTATACTCTACTTTGATATCTTTCAAGGTTTGTTTCATCCATAAAACTTGTGTACAACATAGCACTGTCACTATGTACTCTACTTCTACTGTGGATAGAGATACAAAATTTTGCTTCTTACTCAACCAAGATACTAGGCTATCTCCAAGAAAGAATGCTCCTCCACTTGTACTTTTTCTATCATCTACACAACCTACCCAATCTGAATCTGTGCACTCTACCAATGTGAAGTCTTTACCTCTTGGGTAGCACAACCCATAATCCAAGGTTCTCTTTTAATATCTAAATATATGTTTCATAGCTTGCACATGTGTTTCTTTTGGAGATATTTTAAATCATGCAACCATACCTACTGCTTGCATAATATCTAGCCTAGATGCCGTCATATATAGTAAACTCCCAATCATTGATCTTCAAAGAGTTTGATCAGTATTCAAAGATTCATCATCTTTGCTCAACTTCACACCTATAGCCATAGGTGTGCTAACAGGGGCACACTCCTTCATATGAAATTTCTTCAACATCTCCTTCACATACTTGCTTTGGGATATGAATATTCCTTTGTTAGATTGAGAGATTTGTAAACCAAGGAAAAATGACAACTCACCTAACATGGACATCTCAAATTCCTTTTGCATATCTTCGACAAATATCTTAGACATTTCTTTATTTTCTCCTCCAAAGATTATATCATCTACATACACCACAACAATTAACTGGTGATCTCCTTCAGTTTTGATGTAAATATTACTATCAACATATCCTCTCTTGAATCCTTGGTCTTGTAGGTATTTATCAAGCCTAACATACCATGCTCTAGGAGCTTGTTTCAATCCGTATAAAGCCTTCTTCAACTTACACACATAATCCTTGTTTTTTGATAAAAGAAATCCTTCTAGCTTTTATATGTAAACTTCCTCTTCTAGATTGCCATTTAGAAATGCTGATTTAACATTCATTTGATAAACTTTGAAATTTTTGAATACTAAAAATGCAAGAAATATTCGAATTGCTTCTAATCTAGAAACAGGAGCAAAAGTCTCTTCAAAATCTACACCTTCTACTTGATCATACCCCTTACATACCAACCTTGCTTTGTTTCAAGTGACTTGGCCATTTTCATTCAATTTGTTTCGAAAAACCCATTTAGTGTCAATTACATTCTGATCCATTGGCCTGGGCACAAGTTCCCAAGTCTCATTCTTCTCAATTTGATCTAATTCTTCTTCCATTGATTTTACCCAATGTTTATCATGACTAGCTTCAAAAAAATTCTTAGGCTCTACCTTGGATAACAAAGAAAAATTTACATGCTCAGGGATACTTACAATTCTTCTTTTGGTTTGCACCCCAGCATCAATGTTGCCAATGATCTGACTTTCAACATGATTCTTCTGAATAAATTGAGATGGTGCTTTGGTGTCCTACCTTTCAGAATCACTCAATTTTTCTACATTTTCTTCCTCCCCTTCTTCTACAAGATTGGGTATTTCTAGAGGCTCTTCTGAAGGTTCTTTTGCCTTTTGATTCATGATCTCATCTATTCTAACACTAGCACTTTCTATGATAGTTTGTAGCCTTTTGTTATAACATCTATAGGCTTTGCTTTTGATGGAGTAACCAAAGAAAATTCCTTCGTCAACTCTTGAATCAAATTTGCCCAAGTTTTCTTCATTTCTATTGATAAAACATTTACTTCCAAACACTTTGAAATGTTTGACCAAAGCTAGTCTTCCTTTCCACAATTAATAAGGAGTTTTGTCATTATTAACTCTGATTTGCCCTCTATTCAAGATATATATTGTTGTATTAACTACTTCTCTCCAAAATCTATCTGATAGCTTAGATTCATTCAACATAGTTCTAGCCATCTCTTGAATGGTTCAATTTTTCCTTTCCACCACTCCATTTTGTTGTGGAGTCCTTGCAGCTAAGTATTGTCTCTTAATTCCATGATCTTCACAAAACTCAATGAATTCATTTGAAATAAACTCACCTCCTCGATATGACCTTGGACATTTTATTTTCAGCTCTTTTTCATTTTCTACTAATGCCTTGAAAGCTTTAAACTTTTTAAATGCTTCTAATTTTTCTTTTAGAAAGGCTACCCATGTCATTCTAGTATAGTCATCAATGAACAACATAAAGTATCTCTCACCTTGCATGCTTTTAGTTCTGGTAGGACCACAAAGATCAATATGAATCAGCTCTAGTGGTTTGGTGGTCGAATATTCCTTCGTTCTGAACCTTGTTCTTGTTTGCTTCCCATGTTGGC
>JARHVA010009419.1:277500-302500 GCA_037957365.1 Torreya grandis | reverse complement strand
ACACACACACACACACACACACACACACACACACACACACACACACACACACACACACACACACACACACACACACACACACACACACACATCTAATTTATTTCCACCATTATAATTCCAAGTGATTATTATTAAAATCATGTTAGATTAGGTTTGTTTATGTCACTGTAATTTTAAAGAGCTCACAAATGATTTGAATAGTCAAAGTTTGTAATAGCATTAAGCTATGATTCCTTGCAGATAAACCTATAATGAAGGTAAATGATTTTTTATTATATGAGGTTGATATTTTCCACCTGTTTATTGAATGCGAAGTATAATAAATTAATGTGACTTATTAAAAAATACATCTACAAGCTCTAACTTGATTAGGACACCATTGGGTATGTCTGACAATTTTAGAACTTGTAAACATAAAAAGAAAAAGACTTATGGAAGGGCTTGCCAAAGTAAGTTTTAACAAAGTTTTATTTTTTTAGTTTTTCATTCATTTTATTTAAAATGGTGTGTGAAATGTTACATAATTATGCACACATGCATATTTAATCATTTTCATTTCTTATTAAAAAACAAGTAAAAAAAAGTTCTTGATGGGGATGTTCTTGGTTGTTTACAATTTTTTTTAAGGGGGGATACTTTGCTTATATATTTGAAAGTAAATTTTATAATAAGTTAAAAAATGTATGATACATGAATTTATTATGTCAAAAATTTAACCTAAATTTATTTTGAGAGGTATTGTGGTTCTGAATGTTTGGATTGATTTAAGAATTAGTAAGAAAAAAACTCAAGAATTATGCATTTGCTTTTACACAAATCACCTTATAATAAAGTGGCCTACAAGTTTTTTATGCTTATGTGTTTCATAGATAATGTTTTATACTATTTATTTTTTTATTGACTATTTAAATTACCCAAATTAGGTCTTCCAACACCATATATTCTTCATCCCATCAAAATATGTCATTCTGGTCATGTTAGTGCATACAAATTATATATATGGAGATGTCATCCAGTGTGTGTGACCATTTTAGAGTGAAAACATCTCAAAAAATAATTTTATAAGGGATTCCCAAAATGGCCTCCATTCATGTTTTATAAACAAGTGGCTTTTAACAATGTTTTTCATTCTTTTAGGTATTTCATTCATTTTCTTTGAAATTATGCATACAATAGTTGTTATCGATGGTGTACAATATTTTTTTGGGGGAGACCCTTTTATTATATGTTTTAAGATAAATTTTATATGAAATTATAAAGTGTCTGTTACATGAAATTAATTTTATTGTTAATTTTTCTATCATTAATTAAGCTACATTACAAATTTTATATGGTAAATTCAACCTATAAATGGTTTAATACTTATAATGGTTTTGAATATTTGGAGTGACTTAAGAATTGGTAAGCAAGGGAAACTCAAGACTTATGCATATGTGTTTTCCAAAATCACCTTAAAATGATTTTTAATAACAAAGTGGCCTACCTTTTTTTCTACTTATTAGATAATATTTTATACATAGAGTGATAATTGATAGGGCATGTGGAAGTGCATGTTGAAACCACTGAGACTCCATCAATAAATATCATAAGTGTTACAATTGAATGGGTAAATTATATTTTTAATTAAAATATTAGGTTTTTAATAATTGATAATAAATAATGGTGGTTAACTAAAAATATTTATCACCACCTTGTATTTTTTAAAACCTATCAATGCCACTTCAAGGTGTCAAATTAAGCCCCACTGAATGTGATTATTTAATTTTTTATTCAAGTGTTTAACAATGTAACATTACTGGTAGTGTAAATATAACTTGTGGAAGATGAAAATCTAGTATTCAAGCATCGAGCAAGTAGTGATGTAGAAAACCATCAAGCTAGTGTATGTGTGTGTGTCCACACACACACACACACACACACACACACACACACACACATGTATATGAAGTTTCTTTTCCCCATGGTAATTATAAGTGATTATCGATACATACAAGATATATTAGGATGAATGTATTTGATAATATATCATTACAAGTATGATAAATACAATGTGTGGATATTGGCAATCCAACACTGAAGCATTGAGATAGTAACATTATCCAAAACCTTTAGGTTCATATATACATATTACTTATCACACACACCATACGGTCTCCAAATTATGTTAGGCTCTTTTTAATTAACTCAAATTGGTGACTTGTTAATATTGATGTATATTATAGTAGTTTGTTTTTTAATCTCTTGTACTTTGAGGTTTCTCAAGTGTTTTGGCATCGTGATAAGGATTTTACGATGCATCCACCCTTTCAAACAAATTAAATCAAACACTTAAAAAACAAAAGGGTTATATTTATGCAGGTAGCATTTCAAACAACATGAATAAGAAAATCAAAAAAATATAAACAATTTTCAAATTAGGCAATGATGTTAATATAATACCTCAATTAGTAAACAACTAGAACAAATCCTCTTCCACCATTTCAGGATATAAAACATGCAAATATTATATAAACCAACTAAACCTTAGTAATTTATGAATAGCCTATGTCTCATGCAATGGCATACCAGAACAATACATGTCCAACCTTGAGATTTGGTGAGAACAACAGAAAACTCCAAAAATATAAATAATTTTCAAATTAAGCAGTGATGTTAATGGAATACACTGATTACTAAATATCCATAAAAAATCCTCTTCTACATTTTTAGGACATTATAAGTTAAAATCTTATAGAAACTACCCAAATCATGTTCAATTATAAATAACTATGTCCCGTGCAGTGGCATACCAGAACAATACACATCCAAATTGGAGGTTTTTTGAGAAAAATAGAGGAAGAGCGACCACTTTTTGATATCCATAATGTAAAAAAAATAACACATGTATGAATTTATCACATCTTTATGGATTTATCATAGTTATATGGCATCAAAAACAATTAAATTCCAACTAGTATTTTTTCTTGATAATTTGTTTTTCTTAAAAATGAAAACATCAATGTCTACAGGCATGACCACAATGGAGTATTTAGATGTGATGATGAATCTATGGTGTTTCAATGACAATATTTATGTTGGACCTCTCCATCTTAAATTAACTCAAGTTCTAAATTTTATAGCAGACTTATGCATCTCCATTTACCCAAGTTATCATCATGTTGTCTGTTGAAAATAATTTCTTATAATTTAATGCAATATTTAACTTATTAAAAATATTATTTGATAAATAAATATTAGGGGAAAACATTTTTATTTATTTATTTATGTTTATGGGATTTGAACAATATTTTTAACCACTTCACAAAACATAGAGTCAACTCCAAATATTTTCATAATATTTGGGAAAGGGTAAATAACATTTATGTCTAGAAAATAATTGGTGTAGGACTTTATTACTTAGTCTTGGTTTTAACAAAATTGTATGGCATTGAAAGAAACAAAATTATAGTGAGCAGTTTTTCCTTTTGACACTTTTAAATAAAATTGAAAACCATCACTATTTGGGGACTTGACCAAAATGGCTTATTTTGATGTGACAATCAATCTATGGTGTTATAATGACACTAAATACACTTTTGACATAGTTAATCCAAAATAATTGTAACAGTCATTTCTTTATTAATTTATTTTTTATGAGATTAATGTAATTATTTTAAACATATATTATTTTAACAATTTTATAAAGTTTAGCATATAAATATTAAAATATTTTATAGATTTTATTTAATCACATTCATATCTAACATTTAAGGTCAGTAAGGAGACAGTTGTAAAGTTGAGACGTTGGCCTCAATTATTGGCTTACTACAAAAACCTACATGCTTCCATTAATATTTTAACCACCCTTGACAACCCATGTATCTACAAGATCAAACAGATTAAATTATCCAACCTATTTTTCCATATTTTAGGGTATGAAGAATATATTTCTTAAGATTTTAGCAGTAAAAACCATTACATAAGTGTAAAAAAATCCTTGAACATAAATAGGCATAATTAATCTATTTAAACCTTTCATCAAATACCATTTGTTAGGCTAAAGGTGTAGGTTGTAGCCTTTTCAAAGTCATTATGCCTATTCACAGCTTAAGCACAAAAGTACCATTTTATAAATTAGTTTTATGTTTTATAATAATAAAATAAGATTTTCAATGTTAGCTCAATTTGATCTCTCATTATTTCAAATGTCTCCCATCAAATGGTTGAGAACACTTTCTTGAATTTCATTTGTAATAGAGTTTGACATATCATCTTTTGTCCTAAATTTCCATTCCTCAAGGGGTGTGGCTTGGATAAGAGTGAAGAGTTTCTGATGTGTATTGGCATGTAGGTGTAGTGAGCCTAGAGTGATTAAAAAATGAATGCTTTCATGAGCATTACAGCACCTCGTAGTAACAATATCAATTGCAATTAATGTTTATTATATTAGTTATAATTAATGCTTAGTAGTTAGTAACATCCTTCAACCTGACATAGTAACCACATATGAAGTAAAAATTACTAGCCTTGGAGTCTGGACCACTTTTATTAATTACACGCATTTTCTCTTCGAGATTATTACAATTTATAATTTATAATTACTAAGTTATAAATAAATATTACCAATGTTAAGTAACTAAACCACATGGTTTAGCGAAGATAGCTACCACAACGCATTTCTGGATTAAAGAAAATATTATCTATATCAAAAAACTTATTCACATAATAATTAACATAGATGTTTCTAATAATCTTTTATTTTTATAGACTACAAAACCTTAAATTTTATAATTTAAATTTAATAAATTTAATTCTCTACAATTCAATTAAAAAAAAAAAATTAATGACAAATTTAGTGACTTATTATTAATGCCACACAAATAACTCTCATCTCCAAACATCTTTATATCTTTATTTATTTCAATTTAATAATAAAAATTTAAATACATAAACTAATCAGCATGCAACTCTTTTTTATGTATGTATTTCCTTTAAGTCTCAGTCATCATTTTAATTTTTAATTTTTTTTTAAAGACGTGACATTTGAAGGGGACAAAAGAATGAAAAAATAATAGGTGTCTATTTTGTCAAATAGAGTTACTGGAGACAATTAGCATTACATATCATGAAGTGTCATGTTGATAAATTCAAATTAAATATGCACATAACGTGAAAATTGATAATATAACGGCATTATTTGTTGAAAAGATTAAATTAAATTGAACAGTATTTTTCAAATTAAAACTCATAACAATTTTTATTTTTTTTTTTAAATTAACAAACTTAATGACGCAGTTCTTATCTCAAATAACTGTTTTCACTCATATCAACTTTATTATAGCTTTTTGGTCCCATAGGGTGTTTGGTCCAAAAGACATTATTAAAACTAACATTCCTCCGCTTTTGATGTAAGATGATTTTATCGTCCTTTTTAGAATGTCAAATCATGATTCGACGGACTGTTTTATCTCAATTAATATTCCACTAGGTAGTGAAAAAAACAGTTAACAGATTATCCCCACTCGGTATAAAACTTTCCACAAGCAAATCATTGTGCAGAATTTTTTTTTTATAAAAGCAGCATGAAAACAGGAGTTACATCACCGCATAAAGCAGTGATTCATTAAAAAAAAAAAAAAAAAAGCTACAGTATTTAATTATGATTTTAGAGTTACAGTATTTAATAATGATTTTATGCTGTTGTTATTTAGTGTTGGAATTAGTTTGTAATCTTATGTTTCTACCGATTTCAGCGCATCGACTTCCACATTCAATTTAATTACAGCACTTTTTTGTGCTATTTGTGATTTAAACATCTGCTCGAAATTTTTATTCGGCTATATCTAATGTTGGAAATAAAATTACTCTAGGAGCGAGCAGGTTAGTATACGGTAATTACGTGATGGAATGATCCCACAGAGATGGATCCACTACATCATTATTGCCATTGCTTTCATTTAGATTACCATGATTGAGCATAGGCGGCGTAATCATGAGACCCTCAACAATGTCTGTAATTACTTTCGGCATGTCAAATATTATATTCGTCAAAGTACGAGGATGCTGTTTGCGGGGCAAGACTCAGCTCTTGAATGCTGGTGTTGGTACGTGTTCGCCTCCTCCTCGTAATGGAAACGATATACTTTCGAAAATAGCTTCTAGAATGTGGTTGGGAATGGAAGAGAGCGGCAGTAATGGAAATGAGGAAGCGGAATCGGGAAAATTCGAGTCAGTGTATGTTCTATTTAGAATATAGATCATCTTTCTTCCAGCAATCATCGTGTAGAAAGAAAAACCATGCAAGGAACTGCAAAGCAAAGTAGTATTAAATTATGGGTGCGTGCTGCTGTTAAACTATTTCACAGGATCGAGTACTGCGTAGTAATTAAGGAAGTAAAAAATCCCACGGAGATGGCACCTCTAGATCATTTTCACCATTGCTTCCGTTTAGATTACCGTGATTGAGCAATGGCGGCTTAATCATTAGACCCTCTGCCATGTCTGTAAGTACATTCGGCAAGTCAAATATTATATTCTCGTCCAAGTATGAGGATGTTGTTTGGAGACTAAGGCTCAGCTCTTGCCTTCTTTCTGACGTCGACATTGAGTTGGACAATTACACTCCCCCTGCGGCTAATGGTGCAGCCGGTTATGGTTAATGTGAAGGTTGGACGTCGCCGCCGCCTCCTGTTGCGGGAACCGTTATACTTTAGAAAGCAGAGGCGGTGGCTTTTTGAATGTGCTTGGGAGTGCAAGAGCGGCAGTAGTGGCAATGAGAAAGCAGATTCAGGAAAATTCGAGTAAGCGAAGGGTCTCTTGAGGATGAAAGTGAAGGAGTGCATGATCGAAGTAGTCAACTGCAATTGGATTGCAACTCATTGATTACTAGCTGATAGTTTAGTTTTAGTTTATTTTTAATTTATTTTTTAGACTACAGTTGACATGATCAATTCATTTTGTCTTTTTTTTAAAGATTGTTAAACTCAGCTAGTTTACATTATTTTATTTTTAAACTATTTGTTAAACTCAGCATTCCTTTTCTATATATGAAGATGATGAGTAGCGTTTTATTTCATGGAGAAATCATTGAATAAAAGTTTTTCTTTTTGAATTTATATATTTTCTGAGTTCATATATTATTTTCTTGAGTAGCTGTTTTTTTATTTAGTTTATATTATTTTTTTAACAGCTCTCAACATAGTATTAGAGTTTTTTTTGTTTCGTTTCAATAGGTATTAGAGTTAGGTTGCAAATATTTATTTTTTTACAGGTCACAATTTCAACTTATCAGTTATCTTCAGAATCACAAACAACATCAACTTTCTATTCCAGCTTTCATTTCTTACAGGAGACAGCTATGATTATTGGTGTATTAAGATGAAGACCCTACTATTGTCCCATGATCTCTAGAAATTAGTGGGAGTGGGATACACAGACCCTGTAGATCAAAATTCTTTAAATACTTTGATAGCAAAACAATGAATTCAGTCGAAAGAAGACAGAAAGAAGGATAATCGAGATCTATTTGTTATCAAATCTGCATTGGATATTTTAATTTCCCCCCGTATTGTTGGTTTGACAAAATGAAAGGATGCATGGGAGGCTTTAAAAATTACATACCGAGATTCTGACAAAGTTAAATTGGTAAGACTTCAAACCTTAAGAAGAGATTTTGAAAAATTAAGGATGAAAGATGCTGAGTCTATTCAAGATTTTATTACTAGGACTCAAGGTGTTTTGAATCAGCTTAGAACACAAGGGGAAACAATTAAAAGACAAAAAAATTGTAGAGAAGATATTGACATCTCTTCTTCCTAAATTTGATCCAATGGTGATAGTCATTGAAGAAAATGAGAATTTCACCACCATCAAAGTGGTAGAGTTGGTTGGTTCTTTACAATCTCATGAGGAGCGTATGTAACGTTCTACAGAGAATTTAGTACAAGATTTTTAGTTTACATTGAAGGTTGAAGATAAATCAATAACTTATTTTTTTTAAACAAATAAACATCAAGGGGAATCATCTAATAATAGAGGACATGGTATAGGAAGAGGAAGAAACAATAATAGAAAAAGAGGAAGAGATAAAATATTTGTAGATCAGAGAAGCATCGAGTGCAAATATTATAAACATTATAGACATTATGAATTCGAGTGTAGAAATAAGAAATTTGACTTGAACAAGTCAAGAGCCAACTATACTAAAGAGTCTTTTAAATATCCCAAACACTCCACCTTCATCACATGCAATTTGGTGAAAGAAACTCAAAAAGATGAGTAGTTCTTGGATAGTTGTTGCTCTAATCATATGAAAGGTAAATCTGATCTCTTTGTCAAATTAGATGCATCCTTAAAAGGTCAATCAAAATTAGGTGATGATAAAGAGGTTGATGTGATGGGAAAAGGTACCCTTGCTATAAAAATTAAGCAAGAAGAAACTACTTACATTCATGATACTTTACATGTGCCCAAATTATAGCATAACCTTTTAAGTATTGCGTAACTTGTAGAAAAAAGTTATAAAATTGTGTTTGAAGACAACTCTTACAAAATATTTGATAAATCAACTAATTATCATCTTGTATCAAAGGTTCCTCTGATAGAGAACAAGTTATTTCCTCTCAAATTGCATTCCACTACTATGCATGTCTTCAAATCAACCACAGATGATTCGTGGTTATGGCATCAACATTATAGTCATATAAATTTTTAAGGATTAAGTTTACTTCACAAGAAGAATATAGTGAGAGGACTTCAAATAATTTAATCAAAAGACAAAGCTTATTCAGGGTGTGTATTTGGTAAACAACACTGAGATAGTTATTTAGTGAACAAATTTTGGCAAGGAAAATATCCTCTAGAGCTTGTGCATGTTGATATTTGTGGTGCTATGCAAGATGAATCTTTAGGTAAGAATCTTTATTTTTTGACATTCATTAAATATATTTCTCGCCACACCTAGATTTATTTTCTTAATCAGAAATCCAAAGCTTTTGAGTGCTTTAAAAAAATTTAAAGCTATGGCTAAAAAACAAAGTGGGTATTATCTAAAAATACTCCTAATAGATAGAGGGGGAGAATTAACTTCCAAAGAGTTTTATGATTTTTGTAACAAAATGGCATCAAGAAACAACTTACAGTAGCTTATACCAACTAGAAAAATGGTATTACATAAAGAAAGAACTATTCCATTATGGAAATGGCATGAAGTATGTTGTAGTAAAAAATTTTCCAAATTGCTATTGAGGAGAAGTAGTGGAAACAAAAGTATACATCTTGAATCAAATCCCCATAAAATAGTTCTCAATATCACTCCAAAGGAAGCTTAGAGTAGTCATAACCCTTTAGTGGCTTATCTTCATGTATATAGTTGTCATGTATATGTTCATATTCTAGTTCAGAAGAAGAAGTTGGTTGAAAAATCCTAACATTGTATTTTTATAGGATATTTTGATACAACTAAATGATATATATTCTATAACCTTGACATAAAAAAATGGATTATTTGTCAGGATGTGGCTTTTTATGAAGGGGGAGAATGGCAATGGGAAAAATGTGCATAGCAAAAAACACCAACAGTAATAATGGGCATAGAAGGTGGAAGTCTTCCTCCTCTCCCCACAAGCTCAAGCAGAATTTCAAGTGCCAATAGTAGCTCAAGTTCATCAAGTTCATCTACTAGCACACCTTCAAGTGATAGTTCGAGTCCAGCGTCAAGTCCAAGCTCTTTAAGAAAGGTATGAAGTAAATCTATAAGAGGAGTAATGTGAATCTAATTGCTAATTTTATTATGCTTAGTAAAATTAAAGTTTAACCTTCTGTATATGAAAAAGTAGTAAAATAAATAGAATGGATTGATGTTATGAATGATGAGGTGTGAGCAATTGATAAAAATAATATATGGGAATTAGTGAAACTTTGAAAAGACAAATAGGGTATTGGTGTCAAATGGATTATAAGGTGAGCTATCATGCTGATGGTTATGTGAAAAGACACAAGGAAAGACTTGTTGCCAAGGGATTTGCACAAACACTTGGAGTAGATTATTGAAAAATATTTATTCCAGTTGTAAGACTTGATACAATCAAGATTTTAGTAGTTATTGATGCACAACACAAGTGGTCAGTATATCAGATAGATGTAAAATTAGCCTTCCTTAATGGTTATATAGATGAAAAAATCTATATGGAACAATCCATGGGCTATGAAATTTTAGGTAAATAATAGTTGGTTCACAAGTTGAAAAATGCTCTCTATGTGTCGAAGTAAGCTCCTCGTGCATGGTATGCAAAGATTGATAGATATTTATTGAGGAAGGGATTCAACAAAATCCATTTAGAGCCAACCATGTATGTCCAACATATTGATAATGATATTCTCATTGTTTGTCTTCATGTTGATAATATTATTTATACAGGTAACAATAAAACACTCATGGAGAAGTTTCAGGTAGAAATGAGACAGGAATTTGAAATGTCAGATATGGGACTCATTCATTATTTTCTTGGTGTGAAAGTGCAACAACAAGCAACAAGTATTTTCATTTGTCAAAAAAAGTTTTTAGCTGATTTATTGAAAAGGTTTAGAATGATGACATGCACATCAGTTGCAACAGCTATAGCTCTTGGTGATAATTTAATGAAGGAAGATATAAGTTCCAAAGTGGATGCTACTTTGTACAAAAATTTGGTTGGGAGCCACATGTATCTCACTACAACAAGACCTGACATTATGTATGTTGTGAGTCGTATATCTTGATTCATGCAGGATCCACATGAGTCTCATTGGTGTGATGTAAAAAGAATCTTACAGTATGTGAGTGGTACACAAAATTTTGGCATTTATTATTCTTCCATTGAAAATTTTGAGCTAGTTGGCTACACATATTCTGATTGGGCTGGTTCAATTTATGGTAGAAAATCTACATCTAGTTATGTATTTTCGCTTGGTTCTAGAGTTGTATCTTGGAGTAGTAAAAAGTAGGCAATTGTGGCTCTCTCTTCAGCAAAAGCAGATTATATTACACTAGCAATAGCAAGTTGTCAAATAATATGGATTCGAAGGATACTGGAAGATTTACATTTGATTCAGGAAAATCCAACTACACCTTTTTTGTGATAACAATAACACTATTGGTATGACAAAGAATCATGTGTTTCATGCTAGAATGAAACATATCAAGATCTGATATCACTTCATTCGAGATTTGGTACATGATAGGCAAGTTGAGTTATAATTTTGTCCTACTTCTGAGTAAGTTGCTAATATTTTTACCAAAGCTCTTCCTATAGTCAGTTTTGTTGCTTTGCGACAACAATTGGGACTCATCCTCGTTGATCATCCATGGGAAGATTGAAGTAGTGCATGATTGAAGGAGTCAACTACAAGTGGACTGCAACTCATTGATTACTCACTGATAGTTTAGTTTATTTCTAAATTATTTTTTAGACTACAGTTTGCATGATCAATGCATGATGTTTTTATTTTTAGACTCTTTGTTAAACATAGCTGATTTAGTTTATTTTATTTTAAACTATTTGTTAAACTTAGCGCTCCTTTCCTATATATGAAGATGATGAGCAACACTTTATTACATGGAAAAATCATTGAATAAAAATCTTTCTTTTTGAGTCTATATATTTTCTTATGATTTTTCTTTTTGAGTCTATATATTTTCTTAGTTCATATATTATATTCTTGAGTAGCTGGTTTTTTATTTAGTCTGTATTATTTTCTTGAGGTTGAAAGCCATTGTGTCATAAGCGCGGGCGGCCATTTCAGGAATGGGGAATGTGCCCAGCCATATGCGAGACTTATATCAATGCTCTAGAATCTCAGATACCCATCGGACACCATGCCGCTTTCTGACACCCCTAAAAACAGGGTGCCTGATCTCACTGGTGGCGCCTCCTCGCCTTTCTCCTCTTCTTCCTCGTCCTCCTGCTTCTCTGTGCTTCTGCTCTTCTTCTTCGAAGGGAGGAGAGGAAGCAGCACCACTTGCCCCACCTCCTCCTCCTGACTCTTCTCCCACCTCAAACAACTCCTTACCGCTCCTTGTGGAGGAAGACCAACCGCCGGCACTGTTTACTTTTTGCTAGCTCGATTTGCCGCACGTAAATTATAAATTAAATTCGTCGCTGAATGAAACTTAATCATTTAATTTCAATTTTTTGTGCGGAGCAGGCGACCAGAATGATGGGCAAGGGAATTCGAAGCGGACAATTTCTTGCGAAATAGGCAAAGGGCCACTATTTGTCTGTAGAAGGGATTTAGGAGATTGTACCATTATTTACGCTTTGTAAAGTAAAGGGAGTTGACGGTTGAATTACATCTGAATCCGTTATAAGTTTGTTTGTTATTAATATTCGCAAAGTTGGTATTAATATCAGGCATTCTCCACAAATTCACTCTGTCAGATACGCGTGTTCTTAACCCAGCTGTTAGCCGGTTGTCTGTAACTGTAATCGAGTTGTATGTGTTTGGAAATCATGGAATCATGATAAATTTGTGCAATATACGATGTTAGTGGCTGCCAACAGATATACTGCGCAGAATCGAAGTCGAGTAAGAAGATAAGATATTTACTGCATCTTAAACACAACACTTCCTCCTTCAGTTGTACACTTCTGTCTTTTCAGCCACTGTTAAAGTTGAATGTGTCATCTCAACTCTCCCGTTGTGTGCTCGAATGTGTTCAATCCGTGTTCCTCCACAAATCATTACCAAGGTTTAAAAGTTGCCAAGACTTTTTCCACTCCCAATGAGCAGTATCAGGTCGCTCATATATTTTATGAAGAATGATAGGCGAAAAGTGCTATACCCCACTCGAGCATGGGACCAACCATGTAGATATGAGTACAATCTAACATCCAATTCTTCAAATTTCAAACCACTTCACTCTTAGATTTCGAGCTTGATTTTGATGATGTCATGACATATTTTGTGTACAAGAGATTCAAAGAAAAGTATTACTTTAAAGAATAGTTTTTTTATATAAATAAATATTATATAGTTTTAGTTTTTTTTTAAGAGTTCATTTTATTTTATTATGTTGGAGGCATTCATATTAGGGCTCCATCCCCTTAGATTCATCTTTTTGTTTGAGAGATTCAAAAAATATGTTACTGACACATTAAAATGGTAGATGCAAGGTGATAAGTATTTTTTTTGAGTCTGAGACATCTATAAACTACTTCGTGTCATCAAAGGAAAACATGTACCCCTACTACCTAGTCTGTTTTTTTTTCTTTGTCCATGGTGAACTCTCTAACAGAGGTCATGCGCTCTAACAATTGTTGTAGCTAACCCATCATGATGTTGTGGATTGAGCTATTCTCTGTGTGTTTTTTGGTTTGTTGATGAACAATCAAAATACACTAGAGTAGTTATTATGGTTGTAATGATGGAAAATACATATTTATGTGTTGATGCATTAATAGAACATTGCTAGTAAGATGTTTAGCTAGCCATTATGTCATTTATCTATTAAAAGCATTTTTGCATATTTCTTTGAGGCATTCATTTCAACAATATATGTGAGAACCCAAAAAAAAGATCAAACATAGCTCATATGTGATGCTTTCGGGCCTTGGTGCTTTTATATATGTCCATGTCCTGCTCCTAGGTTGGCTTTTTATCACATGCTATTAGGATGTTGTGAAAGGTTTTGGAGTTTGGATTAACACATGCTAATTCCTTTTGGTTTAATGTTTCCAAGGCATTTTCAACAAATCCATTGCAGTCCATGAGATTACATGTCTACCAAGGCACTTGCGATTGAAAATTTATGGAGGAGCCCAGGAGAATGTAAAACATCAAGGGTTGAAATCATCATATATCATCCTTTCCATAGGACTACGACAACCTATGCAAGAGGAATTTAAAATAAACTAAATTGACGAGATTCATATCTAATATATTTTTTAATGGTCTTATTTCCTTTTAGAGGATTACTCTTCAAGCTGTCTAAGTTATTTAATGTAGGTTTGGGCATAGTTCAAAGCGAGTAGAGATCCTACCAGGGAGCTTAATCCAAACCCACAATTTAATGAGAAATGAAAATCCTCACTATACATAGGAAAAAGGCGTAAATATGAATGCAATCCAAATATGTTGCATATCATCTCCAATCAACATTCAACATCTAATTTCAAATAAGGGACACACCCATCTAGCATATGTTTTGTGGATAACTTGTAACCTTATCACTCAAAGAGATGACATCTATAAGTTGTAGGAATAAGAATTTAAGGATGCACTACCTTATAAACCTAGCTAATTTTGTAGTAATACCATTGAGCTTCTGCTATTTTCAAGTAATTTTTATCCATAGCAAATTATGTGTCTTCTCTCCATTTTAAATTACACTAATGTTGATGATTCATTTGTTATCGAAGCCACCTTATATAACAAAAATATAGAAAAAACCATATAATTATATATAGGAAGTAGATAGGGACACACAAGTGACACCACATGTATAGAGAAGAGCTTCAAGATACATTTGCAACCAATACAACATGATCTCAATACAAGAAATTGCTCCATTTTGATAGTAATGCTCAAATCCATTATGCATGTTCCACATATGGCTTATGTTGATCATGATAGATTACAAAAAAATATATAAATTGTAATCCACCTTGAGGAAATTCAAATAAATCATTTTGAGTGGATTCATAATGGACGTGGGGCAATATTATGATAGAAGTTTTTTATGTTTTAAATAGTTTCCTTATACTTTTTAATTTCAAAAGTACTTTTAATAATAAATTATTAATAATTTCATAATTAAGAAAAAATGTGTAATTATTAGTAATCTATAATAAAAATTAGTTTTGAAATTTAAAAAAGTAAGATAAATATTTAAAACTAAGTTATCCATAAAATTAATTTATTATATATATTAGAATATATTAAATACAAAAATTTTAAAAAATAAAAAATGGACCAAAATAATTAATATCATAGAATGCAATCATAGTTTAATGTTGTCTATATTATAGCATAAAGGTCAAAATCAAAGCCAGATTAGGGATTCAATCCCATGAACCTACAAGTCATAGTTGTAATCTATTTAAATTCATCTATATATGTTGTGCCATTGTACCCTATAAGCATTTCATGACCCAATGAGGATTATCCACTTTCATACATGCTTAGCAACATAAAGAAACACCAAATACAAACCCATATTAGAATAGGCGAGCTGATAAAGAACATGTGAGTGGTAAGAAAATCAATGTGTATTGGTGTTACATCTTGACTTCTCACCAGATAAACTTGTTGGATTATCCATAGATATCCATAACTGACAAATATATATTTGGCTATTTTTAAATAAGATTGGATATGTACTATTATGGGATAGTGTAATATTTCTTAGATACATGAAGGTACATGATTGCTTTACTCTGAGTAAGCTAAAGTTTATGTGTTTACATTTCAAATATGTTAATGTATTATTTTAGTTATATTTATTACTATATATTTATCATGTAATATGATCTAATTGCCTATGTGTTGTGAGATGGACGTAGGAGAACTCATCCCTCAGAGTGTGTTGGAGGGAAAGCATCATCAGAGAGGTTAACATACATGGAGACATTGAAAGTCAACATAGAGCTAGTGAAACTCTTTACACAACACAGTAGTTAGTGCATGGTAGAAATACATTTAAAAATTTACTTTTGTTATGTTTATTTCTTACTTCGAGTATTATTTTATGTTGTTTGTCAGAGTAGGTAAAAATATCGTAATTATTTTTTTGCACATTTGGAATAATTTATTATTTACGCTGGTAGGAATATTTTTGGCAAAATAAAAATTCAAAATATGGTGTTTTGTTAAATATGAAATTGATATAATATTCATGGTTCATAATTAATTTAATTTAGATCATGGATTTTGGCATTTAATTTTAATACATATTTATAAATGAAAATTACATTAGAAAATTGTGAAAAACAAGAAAAGACAAAGAAATAATATAAAAGGAAATTTAGAGGTTAGAATTGGAATAAAAACAAAAAGAAAAGAAATAATTAAAATTTAGAAAATCTAAAAAATAATTGAATGTATTAAGAATAGTAAAAAAAAACATTTAAAGATAGGAAACTACACCTATTTCAAATCAAAAAAGCGGAGAAAATAAGGTCAGAGTAAAAAAAATGAAGCTTAAGGAGAAGCACAAGAATATTGTCTGCTCAAATTACCAAGTAGGTGATGTTTTAATTCTAATGTATGGTTAATTTTTAAGTGTTTATACACAAATCATATGGCATCACTATTATATAACAACATATCATATTTAGAAGGAAAGAATGAGTTATGCTTCTTGTAATAAATCAATGGCCTTAGTAAAGGTGTTGATAAAGTTAGGGAGAAAAGATTTAAATACCCTTAATTTAGCACTTAGGCATTGGCATACATAAACCTACAGTAAATATTAAACTTAAATCAACATTGTAAAAAAAATTATGTTAATTGTTAAACAATGTAAAATGCTTAATTAAAAGAAAGCTTGTTGTACTTTTAAATTATTGTCATATGAAATCACTACTATCGATTACCTACAGGGTAAATTTGAAGGCATTAATTCTTTGGTGAAACATTGTATTAAAGATTGTTGTAGTAAATAGTTTAACATTATAATGATGAATTTTAACTCCTAGGAACCAATGTATGTTTTTATAAAGTCATTAGACTTTTTATCTTCTTTCAAGTCATTTTATTTTATTGACTTCCTACATAACAAACCATCATATATTAACTTAGCTATGATTCATTGCAGTCTTATTAGTGCCAATCATGTTATTCCCTGGTATAATATAGATATTGATGTTTAAAAATAATGAATACTAGAAGCTGTGAATTATTAAAGTATGGAACAAGTTAAGGATAAATAACTGCATGGTAATGAAAATAGTTAAATATCATGAACTCAATGATAGGAAATAACACATGAACTCGTGTGATAGATTAAAGTGTAATGATACTCTATGATTAAAAATAATAACATATACATGTACGATATAGATTAACATAGGTTAGCTATCAAATGATGGACTTAGGCCTAATATTCACAATGCTTTGAGAATAATAATATATTATAGCTAACACTATGATATACTTAGGTGATTTTCATACAATAGGTTAGAAATAGATTCCGGCTTAACATTAATCAGGAAACTTTTGAATATATGTTACAGTTGCTAATAGAAGAGTACTGACCTATGATGATAAAATGTATACATGTTTGTGTTAAGTTTATTACACATATAATATGTTGAATATGATTGTGTTTTTAACAACACTGAACCTACAATAAGTGAATACAAACTAAGTGATTTGGATATTAATTCAGGGAAAGCATTACATATAAGGTTATGATTGTCTTCTATATTTTGATATTGATTATTATAATATTACTACATGTTGATATTGAAAGAGAGAATATTATAGTGAAATTGATACTCTATATTGTAATAATGATTTTTTTTAGTGATATGATTTTGATAAAGAGATAATGATTTTGATATTGATGTAGAATGATTCTTTGTAATTTACCATACTAGAAAGAATATTGATCTTATATAGCTATGTAAAGATCATGTGAATATATGTATACGTATGTGGAAAATGATTATAATAAGATCATTTAATTAGTGGTTTAGATCATATCTCCTAGTGTATTTTTGATTTTGGGCAGAGTTAATGTGTTGGAAGCCTTGTATTACCTTTGTATCTTGGATCTATTTAGAGGTGCTTACTAACATGAAATTTGCCTATGATTGCATTTTAGCTTGTAAAATGGTGACAGCCATCATGATATGTATTATTCATTTATTAAAAAAATATTCATGACTTAAAAGCAATCAAATAGTAACAAGGGCTCCTAAAATGGTGAAATCTATCAATAGACCTTGACTATTAACGTTTGAGTAAAATATTATAGAATATTGTTACTATGTCAAAAAAAAAATTGTGTATTAAGACATGTATTATGTAGTAAATATTATGTAGGGTGCATGAATATATGAGTAATAAGCTACCTGAGAACATAGGTACTTTTATTCATATATAGCATAAATATATAGATATACTTTGAGATTTGTGTGCTTACATGTATAGATTTTGACAAGGAGATTACTTCATTTTTAGTTATTTGTATGAGCATATAACTAAATAAACTTAGTATAAAAAAAATTATGGGTGTTACTAAATACTTATATGTGAACCATAGTGTAGTGGACTAGGTTGTCTTAAGTACTTGTGTCAGAGTTATATACACTTGTATAGCCAAGATGGGGATCTATGTAGTTAGAGAAAATATTTATGAAGAGTTTTACATTGTAGAATCCCTTATAGATCATCAAGATATTTGTGAATATTAGTGTCTCATAGATTGTTGAAATCATAGGAATTTATTGATTAATTTATTTAAATTAAAGATTATGGTACACCATAACTATGAGTTATTTAGCTCTTTAAGAGTAATTTGACTGAACTATTAGAATAAATTAACATACAACAATGAATACTTATGTGTCATACATGATTATGAGAGTGTTTGGTTATGTCTAGTATATATAAGTGCACTATGATCCATGTTTATAGATATGTTGGTTTAAATTTTATTATATAGTTTTAACTTAGAGTATATCTAGGTGGTACGATATTGTGTTTACTTGATTATTATTATATTTGTAGATTGTTTGATTCTTAAAATCATAAATTTAGTTATATATTTATGTTTAGTTGGGAACCTATGATAGTAACTGATATCATAAAGTAATATAATATAAATGTATGTTATATCCAGATGGTATATATTGTAATGGTTATGTCTAAACTCATATCTACATTGATTGATTATATGTATGTGTGATAGTTATTACGATGATTAGTGTGCATTTTGATAAGTGGTAGGATTACATGTATGTGTGCATACATCTTGGAAGGTTAAATAAATGATATGGTATTATATTATTATGTTCCATGTGAATTGTGATTTTTTTTCATTATATCTAGTTTCTTGAATATAAGTTTGTGTTTTAGGGTAGTTATAACTACTTTACTATGATTGATTGTGGAAGACTAGTGGTTATGTCTTAGAATACTAGAGTATGGTAATATGGTTTGTCATAGGGTGTGGTATGTTTATAAATTAATTATGGTAGTAAAAAAATGAAGTTAAATATGTATTTACTTAGATGGTATAAACTATAATCATTATTTCTAATATGAGTTGGAAATTAATGGAAGATTTATTCTTACGTTTGACGGAATAAATGTATGCCTTAGTTACATCTATGCTTAGCATGTTATATGATGCATTTAATAGTGAGAATTAAACTAAATGAATCCTATGCTTGAAATTTAATTGAACAATCTTCATTTTTAATACGTAGTAAGGAATGATATGGACTTCACTAGCTTAATATTATCACAATGATAGATGAAGGTAGCCGAATCAATTTATGTGTATAAATTTAAGTGATCTAGATCGTTATTATTTATTATTCATAAAATTTTGATTCAAATTATGTTTAGTGATGTATTATCATTTCATTAGTATGATTTCTATGTTTGTATGTTATCTTAAAATAGAATAGCTTTCTATGGTACACTCCATGTTTAGTTTGGAAATCATACAACACATGGGTACTTGCTTGCCTCTCTAGATTCTTGCACCATAAATATCTACTCATCTATGAAATAAGTGCTATTTTATGATGGGATTAGAGCAAGAGATTATTGGTCCATGGTTAGTTTGAAAAATCATTCAAATAATGATCTCCCTCCCAATAATAGTACTACTTATCGAGATAACATTTAAGATTGCCACATATACTTGAGTTTCAAAAATATACTCTAGGGAAGACATGTATCTTATATGTAAGCTATATTTTACTTATCAATGAATATTGTCATGAAGAGTTGTAATTAGTTAATATTTTACTGTGATGATAATGGATATAGACTTGTATCAATTATAGCTAAGTTAATGTGATTAATTTATATATTCGTATTATGATATATACTTTCATTATTTTATAGATTGGTGTTATATGATGTATTATACTTATTTATATTATCACACATTGATTTTTTATTATAGTCTCTATATATTCCAATGGTGAAATCTATTTATGGTATATATTTAATTGAAAAAATCATGTATTTCTATGTTTAACCTAGTGGGTTTCTTACATGCAGTATCAGAATTGTGTCTTGAACTCTAGGACTTAATGAGTCCATTAGAATTCTTTGTCTTTCTATTCACTAGTGTGAACCTAGTAACATGAAGTATTAAACTATTATGTTGGATTTGTAGTGTCTCAATGTTAGAACCATGTTACACCTTGATTATATTTTTGAGACATTTATGAAGTGTGTGTGTGGAGCACTTACACCCTATTAAAATTGTAAAATTATTGGTTTATCGAGTGACTCAATGGTGATAGTTGTATAAGAGATCTGGATAGGTGAACAAATATCATAGTTTATGAGTTATGAACAAGATATTTCTACCATGGTTTCATCACTTATATCGAACACCTTGACTATGATTACATCCTTCTTGGTAATCACATCTTTTTTGCCATTTATGTTGTGAGTGTTTTATAAGCGTGGGATGATTCTCACTTAAATTTATGTGCCTTTGTTTTTGTGTTTTATATTCACTAATCCTAGGAGTGGAAAATCTTATAAGATCATTTTTAGTTAGTACCACCTAGGGTGGTAAGAAATTTCTTATAGAAGAGTGTGGAAGTCTTGGTTGTGAATTCCTTTGTATTAGGATTTTGGTTATGGTTTGACACTCTTATGTTATGTGGTTTAGGAAAGAGTTTTAAATCTCTTAGTTAGATTATTTGAAGTTTTTATTGTCTCATTCTCCTTTGAAATCATTATAGGCTACTAAGAGTATACATATATGCATGATAAAGGTTTAGTGTACTCTTAGATACGAACTTATTTTTGACATGTTGTTTAGCCATATTCCTTGGAGTTCATGGGATAAATGTCTTGTAATTACTATTAAAAGATAATTTGTAAGAATTAATGGATTGATACATCTTTGTGGTTAGTATTTTATTTATCCTAATTATGGAAATAGATTGTGAAAATATAATTATATATTTGGTAAGTACATAGTGGTTTGGCAACATTGAGTTGTCATATTATCTTTTTAACTTGTGAGGTTATATATGATTTTTGAGATGATAGTTTTATACTTTTCATTTTTTACTAATTAAAGTCATCACTTTAACTAATCTTTTGTACTTAGACCACATGGAGTGGCAAACCTTGAATCATATATCAAAATTTATATGAAGAATCATAAGTTGATTATAATTATTATGCTATTATTAACCTTTGATTAGTATGATTTTATTTTATTTGTGACTTAAATCATGTTGTCTTTAGTAGTTATTTTTTTACCTTTTTTTGAAAGCAAGTAGGGTATAGGATGTATGGAACATCTTTTCAATCTAGGGGTTGAGATAAACTTTTAATTTGTTGAATTCTAGCTGAGTAAGCATGGAGATATTATATTACTTGCTCCCTTATAAGGTTGAAAGGAAGGTGTGATCTATGGATTTTATATGTTATGTTAATTTTAACATCATTTACTCTTAACTATGAATGAAACACTATAAATTAAGTTTTGAAATATGATACTAGTTATGTGTGGCTAGTGGTAATTTAATACAATTACAAATTAATTGTATGATTTCTCTTGTATGTATGTTGATACATATAAAATTATTTAGTTAAAATTATTATTTCTATGATCTTTTATAATATAATTATGATTCAGTGAACCTTATACACATTGTGGAGAATGTTAGGTCATAGAAACCTGAGAGAAGAGTGGTAAATTAAGAACATGAGTTCTAAGTGATAAGAAGGTATCTTAATTAAAATCATATTGACTTAGTTATTAATGAGTTCGATCTAATAGATGGAATTGTTGAATATGAGATTTGATAGATATAATTAATAAATTTAGTCATATGGCCATACACATGTATATAGTAGAATATTTATTCATTAATTTTATATACATTATAAATGTAGTATTTATATTTCCTATTCACCATCGTACTTATCAAGAACTTCATGGAGTGGTGACAGTATTGATTTATTATACTTATCAAGATCTATAAAGAGTATCGATAGTATTAACTTATACATATTATTCTTACCAAGTTTCCCAATTACTTTTCTCTATGATGAGAAAAACACTCTCTAAGATAGAGAGATGTTCAAAGGGCTGGAAGATTTTTTGGAACTCTCCTTGATCATTTTTTTTATAATTATGATCATCTCATGTGCTCTTAGGAAGTTAGTGAAACTTTTAATGAGATATGAAGGACCTTTCAAAGAAATAGAATTGGCTATTCCAATAGTATGTAAGGTTGTCTTGATGGTTCTAAGACCTAGGGTGATAAGGATAATAAAATCCAAAGTGACACAAACCTTGTTTACATAATAGTGAGATGTCATAGGACAAGATCTTATGGGACCAATACATGAGGAGTAGTACAACTTGAAGGAACTATGGTGAGTTTTATAGCTAATTTCTCATTCATTTGCCCAATTTCATGTTGTATATAATATAATTGCTTTGATAAATAATATTTTAATTTAGAACGTAAATTTGAATAAACACCATTAGGGATGATGATAAACTTTAAGTGGGAAGGATTTTACATCTCGATTATTTAATAGGGAAACTTGATGCATTCTCCATAGATATCTATAGTTGATAAATATAGATTTGTATATTTTTAATTAAACTTAGATATATACTATTATGGGATAATGGAATATTTCTTAGATACATGATGGTATATGATTGCTTTATTGTGAGTTAGTTATAGTGTATGTATTTCTATTTTAAGTATATCAATGTATTATTTTAGTTATATTTATTATGATATATTTATCATGTGATATGATATAAATATCCATGTGTTTTGAGGTGAATGAAAGAGAACACATCCCTTAGATTATATCAAAGGGAGAGCATCATAGAAGAAGGTGATGTAAATTGAGATTTTGAAGGTCCATAAGAGTTGGCAAAACTTTGGAGACACCATAGTAGTTAGTACATGATAGAAATACATTAAAAATAATGACTTATGGTGTATTTATTTCTTATTTGGATTATTATTTTATGTGGTTTGTCAAAGTAGGTAAATATATTGTAATAAATTCTTTTGTGTGTTTGGCATGTTTTATTATTTACACTGGTAGGAATCTTTTTGGCAAAAATAAATTAAAAATAGAGATTATCGGTAAATATGAAATTGATATAATATTCATGGGTAATAATTGATTTAATTTTAATCATGTATTTTTTCATTTAATTTTAATATATATTTAAATATGGAAATTACATCAAAAAATGGGGAAAAACAAGAAAAGACAAAGACATAAGATAAAAGGAAATTTAGAGGTTACAATTGGAAAAAACAAAAGAAATAATTAAAATTTAGAAAATCTAAAAAGGAATTGAATGTATTAAAAATATAAAAACAAAAGAATCCAAAGCAAGGAACATATGCCTATTTCAAAAGGAAAAATGGGAGGAAGTTATCATCTTAGGCAATAGAGAAAATAAGGCTAGAGCAAAAACACAAGAAGATTATATGTTCTAACTACCATCTGGATGATGTTTTAATTCTAATCTATGGTTAATTGTTAAGTGTTTATATATAACTCATATGGCATCATTATTACATATCAACATATAATATTAAGAAGGATAGAATGAGTTATGCTCCTTGTAATGAATCGATGGCCTTAACAAAGACATCACCAAAGTTAGGGAGAAAATATTTAATTACCTTTAACTTAGCACGTAGGCACTACCATACTTAAGCTTGTAGCAAATATTAAATTTAAATCAACACCAAAAAAAAATATGGTAATTATTAAAATAAATGAAAACTATTGAGTTAAAAGAAGGCCTATTATACTTACTTTTAAATTACTATCATAGGAAATAATTTTTATCCATTACCTACATTTTTAAGTCAAATGCATCAATTCTTTAGTGAAACATTGTATTAAAGCCTCCTGTAGTAAATAGTTTAACATCATGCTAATGAATTTTAACTACTGTGAACTGATGTATGTTATTGTGAAGACGTTAGAGTTTCTTTTTTATAGTAATTAATTTTATATTATTTAATTTATTGCTAACATACTACCATATATTAACTTGGCTATGAGTCATTACAGTCTTATTAGTGCTAATTAGGGTATTGGTTGATATAATGTAGTTATTGAGAGATTCAAATAATGACTACTAGAAATTATGACTTATTAAAGTATGTAGTGATTTAAGGATAAATAAATTCATGGTAATGAAATCATCTAAATATCATGAGCTCAATAATAATAAATAATAAATGAACTCATGTGACATATCAAAGTGTAACTATTCTATGTGATTAATTACCATAACATATACATGTATGATATAGTGTAATAGCTCAACTATCAAATGAGAGACTTAGGCATCATATTCACAATGATATGATAATAATAATAATATATTATAACTAACACTATGATAAAATTAATTGATTTACATACTATAGGTCAAAACTAGATTATGGCATAACTTTAATATGGAAACTTTTGTATACATGTTATGGTTGCTAATGAAAGAGTGGCAATCTATAATTCCATAATATATACATGATTGTGTTAACTTTATTACAAATATAATACGTTGAATATGATCATGCTTTTAACTACGCTAAAACTACATCAAGTGAATAAAACCTAAGAAATTTTGATATTAATTCAGGTAAAGCATTATACATAAGGTTATGATTATCTTCTACATTTTGATATTGATTATTATAATATTATTAAATTTCATTATTGATAAGAGAATTAATATTATAGTGATGTTGATACTTTGTGTTATAATAATGATTCTCTTTAGCAATATGATTTTAATATAGATATAAAGAGATAATGATTCTGATATTGA
>JARHVA010009419.1:230000-272500 GCA_037957365.1 Torreya grandis | reverse complement strand
GTGAGCTATAATTTATTTTGTTATATCCAGTTCCTTGAATATAATTTTGTGTTTCAAGGTAGTTATTATGATTTTATTATGACTGATTGTGGAAGACTAATAATTATATCTTAGAATAATAGATCATCATAATATGTGGTATATTTTAAAACTAATTATGATAGTGAAAATGTGTAGTTGAATATGTATTTACTTAGATGGTATAAACTATAGTTATTATTTCTAGTATATGATAGAAATTAATATAAAATTCATTCATATGTTTGATGAAATATATATATATATATATATATATATATATATATATATATATATATATATATATATATATATATATATATATATATATTAGTTACTCTTATATTTAGCATGTTATATGATGTATTTTATAGTAAAATTTAAAGTAAATAAATCTTTTCATTGAATTGTATTTGATCAATCTATATTTCTAATATGGAATAAGGAGTGAGATGGACTTCACTAGCTTACTGGTATCACAAAGATAGATGAAGGCAATCCAATTAAGTGATGTGTATGAATTAAATTTACCTTGATCATTATTATTTATCATACATAAAACTTTGGGCCAAAGTATTTTTAGTGAGAAATTATCATTTCATGAGTATTATTTACATGTTTGTGTGATATATTTTAATAGAATGAGTTTCTATGATACACTTCATGTTTTGTTTTGTTTTGAAACCATACAACACATGGATACTTACTTGTCTCTCTATATTCTTATGCTATCACTATCTACTTATCTGTGAAGGGAGGTCCATTTCCATATTGGATTAGAGCAGTGGCTTGTTGGTTCTTTGTTAGTGTGAAAAATCACTAGATGATGTTCTCCCTCCCCACAATAGTAAAAATTATCAAGATGACACTTGAGATTGCCACAAAAAGTTGAGTTTAGAAACTATGCTTCAAGGGAGACATGCATGTTATATAAACATTCTATTATACTTATCATTAAATATTATCATGAATACTTATAATTATTTAATTATGTAATTTCATAGTGGTGGCTATAGACTTGTATCAGTTATAGATAAGTTAATGTGATTACTTTTTATACTCACATTATGACATGGACTTTCATGATTTTAGATATCAGTGTTATGTGATTTATTGTGCTTGTTGATATTATCACACTTTGATTTTTTCTTATGGTGTTTGTAGATTTCCTTGGTGAAATCTATTTATTGTATATGTGTTTAATTAAAAAAATCACATATTTCTATGTATAACCCACCATGGTTATTAAAACTGAATGGTCATAGTGAGGGCCATTAATAACGTATTTTAGGTGGTTCCATATAACAAGGGACCATATAATAATATAATATTATATATAATATAACAGTGTATTATAATATTAATAATGATGGGTACATTACAATTTGGAAGATAAGAATATTTTTTACAGTGAAATACAGATAACACTTATCCTATATAATTTACACCAACACATGTCCATGATGTGAAAATATTAACATCTATAGGAATTAAATTAGGGTTAAAAACACCTAAAAACACCAAACTCAAAGCTGTGTAAGAAAAGAGATGACCATAAATAACATTTAGTTGCTGAAAGAGTATAATGTGTAGTGGGATGTGACTGTGACTACTAATGAGAAGGTATTTTAGGTGATACCATATTCCAGGGGACATGTATTTTCTAGAAAACTTGTATTCAAGGTAGTGGTTAGATTTGTATGACATGTATCACCCATTAGAAAGGGTTTTGTATATTTCATGATAGAGACATCTTTGGTATTTTATTTTGTATTATTGAGGGTGGATGAGGATTTTAAGTTTTGATAAAATTTGCGTAGTCTAAAAAAACATAGAACTTAGTAATATTAATGAAACATTTGAGAGGGCAATGAAGAAGATGATTACATACCTCATGGTCAAAACTAAAATGATCAAATCTTCCAACAAAGCACTAAATCCTTAGAAACAATAATAATTCTCCATAAAACCAAATTCTTAGAGTCCTTAGGGGAAAAAATCATAAACAAGCAATTTCATAAACCATAGAAAGCAAAGGTGTTTTCAAATGTAATAAAAAAAATTATAGAGTCTAAAAACCCTACAAAGCATGGATGAAATTATATGATGAAATAATGAGGCCTCAACTTCATGATGGGTTGGTTGTAACAATAAAATAGAAGAATTTTTTTTTTCATCTTATTCATTTCTTGCTTTTGTTTCTTTAGAATATAAAATATGTGGCCTTGTGTGACTAGATTAATAGGTGTTTATGACATGGCATTTGGTAATAAGCCTATCTAGATTGAAAAACATTCTAGTGTAACCAAATCAATAGGTATTGTCTGAGAAACTCAATATATGTTTAAGTCATGGCATTGGGTCATAACCCTATTTATACATGTCCATTGTCATTATTCCATTCCCATTAATTTCATGCACCTATTGTGCCATTTATCATCCCTATTATGGCATGTCCTAAGCCTTTTCTAGCATTTGGTGGAGCTTACTGGCATTTCCCTGTATTTATCAACATTTACTAGAGAGGCTCTCCTATGTTATCAAATTTATAATAACTATCTAGGGTTTAATATGTATGTATGTAGGTATAGTTTTTATATTTTTAAGATGGATTTTGAAAAATAAAATAGTGTAAATTGATAGTTAATCTTCACTCAAAACCCATGATCACTAACTTCCCATTTCTTCTCACAATTGTCACCTAACTTACCTTGAAATATTTCACCACTTTCATACTTTGTAGGAATGTATATATGTGAATAAGTTTATGTAAAATAATTCTTGGGGTACACTGATTAGGATCTGAATTTCCATACAATACATTAGTTTATGATGGCTTGCATTCTTCATAAAAAGAGATAACATCTTTTCCCAATATCTATGTCAAAATCACAACTCCCTTAGTTTCGATCAAGGCCATCTGTAATGGTTTGTTGAAGGGACCAACATGTTGGGGTTAAGCCAACTTTGGTGACTTAGTTTTTTCTTGGTGATTCCAATGCATAAATTAATTTTATTATAGTGGCCCTATAAAACTTAAGATAAACCAAGAGAAATTTGTAATTTCAATTTTTTTGATTTAAATAAAAAAAGAAGTGGAAATGGTTACATACAATCAATATAAATATTGAAGATGTAAATACTCTGACTATTTGTGAATATTTTGAACTTCCATTCATCAAGGTGATCAAAGATGAAGTGATGCGGTTAACATTTTATTCGATACTATACTTAGGCATGATCTACATCATATAATCATCAACATTCCAATTTTAGACCCTGATGTGAATTGTGTCATCCAAATTTTGTGATATATTATATTTGTGTCTACTGGGTGTTTAGATGACATTTAAGAATTTAGAAGATTGTCAAAATTTAAAAAAAACTTTTGAATTTGAATGACTTGCATTCATCAAAAATGGGTATAGATCTTTCAAGGTGGTAGCTTTTTTAATTATATGTTTGTTTTGGGAAAGATCAACCATTGATGTGGGGGCAATTATTGTCTACTTTTTTGGGTTATTTTTTGTGTAGGCTATAATCATGAAAGGAACCAAATATATATAGTCAAATATATTGTCATCAAGGTTCATTCATTTTGTATGTAAAATATTCATATTTCTTTTTCTTGAGAGAAAGTTATAATTTAATCTAAATAGTTTTTGAAATTTGAATCAAGATAAGGACAATGATTTTGAGTGGAAACTTTACGAATATAGTCAATTTATGTATAAAACATCAAATGATCTTAGATTCTATCTGTACTTGAGAGTTGAGTCTAATTTGATATAGAGTGGAGATGTCCCACATAAAACATAAAGCAAGGAAGACCACAAGGGAATCCATCTATTTTTCCATCTCATCAATTAAGAGAAAAAATGATTGATTGTCAATCAGTCCTAGTTGATAGGGAGAGTTAGTAATTTTAATTCTTTTCTATATTTTTAGTGCACATTTTTTAGTTATACATATACTAGGTGCATAAGCAAAATAATGGTAAATCAACTATAAGGTGACCTTCATAGTTTTTTGAATTCACTATGTTGGTTCACATCGTAACTACAAAAGTAGATTTTTAGAATACAATATTATGTTTTATAATACTAAAATAACCTTTTTAATGGTTTTGGTTCCCAATTATACACCTTTTTTCCTTGGCCTACACACTTAAGATAAGTGGACAACATAGATGATAAACCCATTGATATGTCATTATAGCTGATGATGGGTTTAGCACACAGATAGACCAGACATAGATAATGACTAGGAGGCACCGATAGAGGGTATGGTTAGCTCCCTACTACTTCTAGCTCTACCTAAACCAAAGTGAGATGACCTAAGGGGAAGATTTCATATATGGAGTGATACTACAATTCAATCTCCATAGGGTTTATGGCACATAAACACTGGTCTGACTAGGGCATAATCAAAATTCCACACTCCACCTTTAAAGGATTGTCACACATAATGTACTGAGTCAAATCAAATCTACTGAAGATAGTTATACATGTGATTTCAACCTTCATTATAAATAATTTTCAACAATAGGGGGTCAAATGGAAGACTGTAATGCTTTTATTTAAAGAAAAAAATATAGATACATGTTATATATGAAATATTTATGTATCTTTGGGCAAATAACACTTAAAATGTTCACCAAGGTTTATTATTTTTATGGTAGAATAGGTAGGACAAGTTTGGTTTTAATAAAAAGAGTGGACTGCTAGTGGGTTTTCAAACAATAGGTATTCCTTCAACATTCATGCCATTATTCATTTGCAAAAATGTAGAGAAATTAGAGGTAATCTAAGATAAATACCAAGAATGGTTTACATTTATTGGTGCTAATGAAATGTATATACCCAAATTATTCTTAAGAGACTAGAACATACACTACACTTAGAATATCAAATACTTTTTCTTACTGAACTCATAAACCTAGGGTGCCCTAAAAAGATATTCAATAACATATTTATAAACACAAAGTAGAAAGGGGTTTATAACCAATATCTAAGCCCAAGATGACAACCAGTACTGGGCATAAAATTTGATATCCAATCAAAAAACATTTGCAAACATATTATTTCACTTCATCAATAGAAAATAGTAAAAACCATAATCATTTTCATAAACTTTGAAAATAAACCTTACATACATCAATTTTTTAGAATGTTTCCATGGAGAAAATCATGATGAGGCTGCTCTTTGTTGGATAGGGGAGACATATCATAAATGATCTCAAAGCTTGCTAATGGATGTACAAGTGTAACCACCTTACAAAGGGAGATAATACATACACACAACAATGATTATTTTTATTGCATGGAGTGGTACTACAATTCAATCTCTATCAAGATTTTTGGCACACAAACATAGGTCTGACTAGGTCATAACAAAAGTTGCACACTACACCTGGGAAGGTCTATCATATGGAATTCACAAATTCACTAAGTCAAATAGAATCTACTAAAGATAGATATAGATGTGATTTAAACCTTCATTCTAAATAATTTTCAAGAACAAGTGGTCAAATTGAAGATTTAAATACTAGTCTTTAATGCACAAACTACATACACATGTTATATAGATAAGATTTATGCATCTTCAGGTAAATAACACTTCAAATATTCATCAAGGTGTATTATTTGTAGGGTATAATATGTAGGATAAGTTTGGTAGTTATAAAAATAGTGGTGTTCTAGTGTTTTTTCAAAAAGTAAGGATTCTTTCAACATTCATGGTATTATTCCCTTGTAAAAATGCGAAAAAAATCAAATACAAGCTAAGGGAAATACCAGGAGTTTTTTTCATTTATTGGTTCCAATGAAATGTAAATAACCAAATTATTCTTGAGAAACTAGAACATATTCTACACTTAGAATCTCAAATACTTTTATCTAATGAATTCGTAAACCTAGGGCGCACTAAAACTTTATTCAGCAACATATTTCCAAACACAACGTAGAAAGGGGTTTATAACTAAGATCTAAGCCCAAGGTGATAACCAATAATGAGCACAAAATGAGATATCCAATCAACAACATTTGTAAAACATACTACTACACTTCATCAACAAGAAATAGTAAAAACCACAAATATATTGATTAAGTTAAAAAATAAACCTTACATACATCAATCTTCAATAATGTTGCCATGGGGACAAGTATGGTGAGTTTACTCCTTGTTAGACACCAGAGACATATTATACTTGCTCTCAAATCTTTCTAATGGCTGTAAAACTCCAATCACCTTAGAAATGGAGATAATACATATACATAATAATAGATCCCAAAATTTTGAAGATCCTAGACTTAGGAAAATTAGAGACCAATAACAACCCTAGAATAGAGGACAAGTTCTTTATTTATACATTTTCACCACTTTTACAATCTAGGAATGCGGGTTTCAATTTACAGTTTTATAATATTGTAAATAGCTCTCAAATTTCTACCAAGATACTCCCTACTAGAATATGCCATTTGTGATGCCTGGAATCTTCATTCTTTTGTAAGGAAAATAATTCTTGTAACTGCGTCTATATGAAATGATGAATATTTTTAACAAACCCTTTGATTTATTGGTTGTAAATACATTTTACTTTAGTTGTAAGTATAATATTTTCCTTTGGAGACAATAAAACCATTTATCTTCTTATGTAATTTCTTGGACATGCCTTTGACCACTCATTTGCAAATCTATAATCTGCCTGGACAACTACCCTTCCTCTTATGCATGTCAAAGAATAAATATACCTTGTAATGATGACAGTTGAACATCCCAAATGCATGGTTTCTTGATAAATATTCTATGGAGTGACCCATATTGAACTTGCAGGGTTGAAATATTTCTCCCATGAATGTGGTTGAATATAAAAACTAATGGAAAATGCAAAACATAGGTTATTTTTACCTTTTTCCTTTTTGGTTCCAACTTCCTTAATCACACTTTACTTTTTTCACATTATCTTTTTTCACAATTGATTTATATGGTTACCTCCAAATTTATTAATGTATAAATGCATTGATTTTCACCTTTTAGACCTTTGGGAAAATTCTGGTCCCTTTTACGAATTTGCTCTTTTCTTTGTTTAAGGGAAGTCTAGAACTAAGCAATACTTTACAATTTGCAAATTGCAAAATTGTAATCTATATTTATAGTTCCCTTGAAAATTTCCTTTAAGGAAATGGGAACTCTAACTACAATTCATAATTTTTAAATTTCCAAATTGAAATTCACAGTTGCAATCCCCCTAAAAAGTTCCCTTAGGGAAATGGGAAATCCAACTGTAATTTATATTTTTTAAATTTTCAAATTGCAATTCGCAGCTATAATTCCACTCAAAAGTTCCCTTAGGGAAATGGGAACTCCAACTACAATTTTTAATTTAAAAATTTGTAAATTATAATTCATAAATGTAATTCTCTTGAAAATTTCTCTTAGAGAAATTAGAACTCCAACTACAATTTTACAATTTGTAAATTGTCATTCGTAGTTGTAATTCTCCTCAAAAGTTCCCTTAGGGAAATGGAAACTCTAACTACAATTTGTAATTTATAAAGGTGCAAACTTTCAATTGGCCTTGAAAGATCCCATTTATGCTAGGACCTCATATTGATCAGTGTGGACTAATAAAAATGGGAATTTTAATTATAATTTACAATTTGCAAAAGTGTAAAATTGCAATTGGCCTTGAAAGTTCCAATTTGAACTAGGACCTCATGTTGATCGACGTTAACTAGTGGGTTTGGGAGATCTAATTATAATTTTCAATTTACACATTTACAAATTTGTATTCCTCCTTGAAATATCCCCCAATATCCTATTGAGTTGACTTTTTCCACTTGATTTGACCAATGGGATTGGAAGAGTTGAACACAATTTTAAACATGCATTTTTTTTAAAAAATCTTCTAAAAAAATCTTCCAGGGACATTTTGATCATCATATTCAACTTTTAAAAATTGCCATTTTTTAAATTTTATCCTAACTCCATTCCTACTACCTAGTTCTATAATGTACCATGTAGAAAATTTTACCATAACCCAATCTCTTTATTACCATGATGCCTCAACTCAGATATTTATACTTCATAGACAACAAGATACCATATTACCAAATAATTCTTCAACCATTAAAACCTAGCTAAGAAAATATTATGTCTTAACACATAATCTTCAAACTTTTAAAGGCTATCTTTAACTTGGGCATTCATTCCCTGATACTGGGTATCTTGTTGGAGCATTGCCAAAGTTTTACAAGCCTCTTCCATATGTGGTGCTAAAATTGATACATATATTTTTGTATTGGATGTCGCTAGGAAATTTATGCTTCTCTACTAGATTTTTAAGACAATTCTAAACAACCATTTCCAGGGAAGGATATGAAGCTGATTTATAGTGCTAATAAATCCACCAAATTTTCAATGCAATTTTGAATAGCCATTTTCATGGCAATAAATTGTGTCCCTTGGTAACATTTCACATTTTTTGTGCGATTCCTCAATGTCAAAGAAGACACTTTAAAATAACTACAAGGACATCCTCCACTCTCCGGCCCTTTGCTTTGTACATGCACTTCTTAGCAAGCTCCTTTACCTAGGGTTTATATTAAATTATGGATAGCCAAATAATACCCACCTAGTCACTACCTCTACAATCACTTTCAAGGATTTCTATCAAAAATTAAAACACTCTTAGTGGCATTACAATCAAGGATTCTAGAATTACTTTAATTCTTCGTATTTGTACTCTATCTATGGAATCTCTCCCATCCAAAAACAAGGATTATCCAAAGGTGCAATAAACTTAGACAATCCATTGTATCATGCAAGGATTATAAAAGACACATGGATCAAATGACTTCATAAGATGTGGATATTCTAAAGGATATTGGAGATCATGCATGTACAATGTGTATAAAAGATCACCTTTTCTAGTTCTTTGGTTCGTTGATCAATTTGATATACTTCCCCTAATCTTTGACCTGGATGTATGTATACATTCACATTAAGACTTTTATTTTCCCTTGGAAAACCTCTAGGAAATCAAAACCAGAACTAAAAGAGGGAAAAAAATGAAAATCTTGATTTGACTCAGAACTAGAACCAAAAGAGTCATTGACCTTCAAATATTCTAGATCCCAATCTTTAACTTGATCTTTTCCTCTAAAATTACTTGATTTTATGTCAAAAACTTCATAGCTTCCACTCATCGCAATGAGAAATCATAGACTTGATGCTAGACCCAATCATAAATGTAGATCACATGTACTTTTAAATGTTATTTTGTAGTCCATCTCTGCAAATGAATATCTAGCTAAATTGATTTTAAAGATTTTATATCTACCACACGTGTCATCTAGACAACACAATTTTATGGTGTATTTTACATAATTAGACCCTATGTTGAAGCTATTTTTTGGACACAACTAAGTGCACCTGAAATTTCATTTCAAAATCAATGTAAAGCATGATACTTTTGCTACTACAAGACTTAATATTACATGAGAAGGGAAGCCAATAGAAGGCCATTCTAAAGCTTCTAGTTGGAATGAATTTAACCCACACTAGGGGGTTGGTAATGGATTAACTGCAGATTTTGAAGAAATAGACCTTGACATAGGCATGGAAAGCAACATTGTATCAAACATTATTTGAAGTTAAGATGGATGCACAATCACTCCATTTTTACTTGTACTAGAAAATGGTTGCCGTTGAGATGGTCTGCAAATGGTATGTGTCTTTCACATCAGCGAATGGGGCATTTTTAATTTTTATCCTCTCAACCTTCCTACCCATTCCTTTACTTCTCTCGATGGGATCCAAAGATTCATAAACACTTTGTAATTTGTCAAATTTCATGTTGAATTGTAACTTCCCTTTTTTGCCATGCTTTGTATTTTGGTATCTAGAGACTTAAAGATAATTTGTAACCTGTAATTTTGATGTATTATTTTTTCAATTGCAATCCCTAGTTAGAATGTTTATGGGGATTTTTACTCCCCTAACCCTTTGGAAGAAATCTATAGTGTCATTTTCAATTGGTCATCCTATAGTCAAATGTGAATTTTTTGCCAAGTTCCCATGCATCTCTCTTTATTCCTCCAATGTAGCTTTTTGGAATGCTTGTGTGACATCTTTAATGTTGACATGGGCTTTAGAATGCTATGACCTTGTACTCCCATATGGAGTCCTCATGTCATTTCTTGGGCTCAATAAAGTAATAACATGGTTTTTTTTTTTTTAATGTCTATATGGCCTTCTTCAACATCAATTCTTAGCTCAACTATATTTTAAAAACTTTGCTTTATTATTACTTTTTCATTACATCTCCACATGGGCAAGTCATATTGATTTATATTATCTTTAAACTTGATTTGTATTAATCATTATTTTCTTTCCATGTGGCAAGCCATGTCTTTGACAGTATGGGGCTAAGGATTTACTGTATTTACTTGCATTGGACCCCTCAAAATTTTTTTGGAGCTTTGGACACACTTTTGAAATTTATAACTAGAACTTGTTTCTCCCTCCAAGATCTCTACCATTTATGATGCTTTTTATTTTACACCCTAAAAGACTTTTAAAACAAAAATATTAAATGTTAGTTGAAACCATGACTTTACAACTAATTTTACAACATAAAAATGAGAACAAGGTTTCTTAATGATTATAGAAATGGAGATTCAGATGACTTGAGTTGAAATTATAACTTCTTAACTTCAAGTGAACACTTGCAGATATGAAGTAATAACTAGATAATTCAAGCATTAATATTTCAATAAGGACACAATTACTTAGTGCAATTTTTATTACTAACACTATCTCTCACCCAAGGATGTACACCCCCTACTAGTGTGCAAAGAACATTGAAACACAAGACTAGGTGCCAATCCATTAGGATACGTATTCAACACTTGAGAAACTCATCAGTCCATGAAAACTCAACAAAATAAACCACATAAAAAAGAGATTAAAAGGATGTAAAAATGAACACATGATAAAAAAACATGAAAGGAACTGTACAAATAAGGCCCAAAACAAAGGGGTGACAAAATAACAAAGTAATAAAACTATACACTACATAATATTTTAACAGTTATAGACACAGTTTAGGTAGTGTTTTAGATGTCCACCATTAATTAGAAATTTTGGTATTTCACCATCCAAATCTCTAAAGAAGAAAGTGTGTTCTCCAATTCTATAGTCAATGGAATAAGGGCCCATTCACAAGGCATCAAATTTTCCATGCTTGTATTTCTGCTTGTACCTAATGTCCCAAAGTAGAACCAGATCATCGACATGAAAAGTTCTCAGAGTGGCCTTCCTATTGAATATCCCTCTAAGTATTTCCTTGAAATTGAGATGTCTTTCATGAGCTTCTCTTTGAATTTCATCAAGCTCAATAATATGGTTTATTCTACTTTCATAATTGTTGATTTGATCATCATCCTCTAGTAGTTTCATAAACTGATAGGCTGACAACTACAAATTTATAGGAAAAACTCATTGATCTCCATAAAAAATCTAAAAAGGGATTTTGCTTGTAGCTCTCTTAGGCATGATCCTATGATCCCACAAGGTAAATTTTACTTTTTTACCCTACTTTTTATTTTTTGATTCCAAAGTATGTTTAATGATTTTGAGCAAGTTATTTTTAATATATTCTATTTGTCCATTCCCCTCAGGATTATAATTAGAAGCATAAGTCAATGTAATCCCATACTCTTTACATATTACCACTAAAGTTTTAGTTTTGAGGCTCATGTAATTATCAATAATTACCTAAATAGTCATACCAAATCTACAAATAATTTTATTTAATAAATAGTCTAAAACTGCCTAGTGTGTAGCCTTCTTTGTAGGGACTGCTTCAACCTATTTTGTGAAGCAACTAGTTAAAACTAATATCTATCTATGTTTAGCACTTTATGAATTAATAATTTAACCAATAAAATCCATTCCCCATTGTCTAAATGGGCTTTTAACCATCACAACCTATAAGAGAAGAGAAACAAAACATTTAAACCTTCTTGTAAAGTGCTAACCTTTTTCACACTTTCTAACTTTCTGAGTAACATCCCCGATTAATTATCACCCACCAATAACCAGCTATCAAAACTTCATGATTTTTGAATGTAGGTGCAAAGTGGCAACCACATACTCCACTATGAATGTCTTCAATTAAATTGGTAATTTTTTCTTCTACTAGGCATCTTAGGAGAACCCCATCTAGGTTCTTCCATGCTAGTCCATTTTCAGTCAACATGTACTTTTTGAGAAACAAGCTCAAGATCTCTCTTTTGATTCTTATCCAAGTTAGGGGGATAATTCAGATTTTTCAAGCAATAGATGATTTCCTTATACCATAAATATATGCTAATTTAACTCAAGGAATCATCAACATTTGAAACAATAGTGTTTACCTCAATGTCTTGTAACTTAGTCTAAGCCATGAGCTTATCTAGACCCATCCCTCTCAATAGCTTGGTGGTCTGAATATCTATTTCATACTCTCATAACTTGTTAACCCACCTACATCTCTTATTAGATGCTTAAATATGAGTAAAGATGTCCTTCACCATGGTATGCAAGACATAAGCGATAATCTTCAAACTTAGAATACAAGGCCTGAACATCTTAATAGCCTTCAGGAGAGTGAAAGCTTGTTTTTCCATAATGGTATAATTAAATTTAGAACTTTGCATGGCTTTGCTAAAGAAATATATAAGCTTATCTTCACCATCTTTATTATTTTGTAACAAGACAACAATAACAGTATTATGTGATGCAAAAGAGACAATTTAAATGTTTTTATGTAATAAGGGTTGGCCAAGATAGGGACAGACTTTAAGTATCCTTTGATGTCATTGAATTTGTGTATTTCCTTCTCTTCCCACTTGATGGTTTGGTCCTTCTTCAGCATATAGGTAATAGGAAAAGTAATCTCTAAAAAATTAGACACAAACCTCCTCAAAAAATTAATTTGTCTAAAAAAGACTGAATTTCCTTCTTGGACTATAGGATAGGGACTTTATTAATGCCTTCTACTCACTTAGAGTCAATGATGACACCATCGTTGGAAACTATATATCCCAACAACTTGGATTTTTTTAATTTAAAGTGACATTTATTTGGATTGATCAAAATGTTGAACTCCCTACATCTAATGAGCATTTTATTTAGATGCTCCAAATGTTCCTTTCTAGTCTTGGAGTGCACTATAATGTCATCCTAATACACTACTATAAACTTATTAATTACCCACAAAAATACAACATCCATAGCTCATTGAAATGTTGCACCAATAATCATTAACCTGAAAGGCATCCTCATAGATACATACATACCCCAAGGCATTATAAATGTAGTTTTGGGTCTCTCAAAAAAATTCACCACAACTTGGTTATATCTTGAGAAACTATCTAATGTGGACAACTTTTGTGATATATTAATATTTTACATCATGTTGTCTATGTTAGGTAGGGGTAATTGTCCTTCAAAGAAGCTTTGTTGAAATTAGATAAATTCACACACAAGTGAATTTCACCAGGTTTTTTTCTCATAGATAATATGTTTTCAACCCACAATGAATACCTAATGGGATGAATAATCCCACCATACCTTAGCTTCTTTAATTCATCCTATATCTTGGTGGCCAAGATGGGGTTAATGGGTCTTTGTTTCTACTAGAAAGGCTTGCTATCAGGTTGTAATGGGATGAGATTTTGAAAAACATATTCCCTATATTATTTAAATTCAAAATAAGATCACACTAAATAGTCCTGGTACTTTTTTACTAATTAAATGTAAACTTGTTTCTCAGTGGTACTCAAGTGACTACACAGCCAAAATTTCCTTGCATTGTTGTGAGAACCCAGATTAACCTTAGTTATGTATTTTGAAATAAATGAGTCTCAATTTTTAATTCTATCTACTCCATTAAAAGACACCTATAAAACTACCAATCCTCTAGGGAGAGTGTTTTTCTTTAGATAAATAATGTCCTTCCCAAACAAAGTTTCCTTCCTGTCATAAACCTGAACCATGGATTCCAAGTCTATGAGTTGATCATGGAATTCCTCTTCACAATTTAAAAACATCTTAATTTGATCATCATCAAACACTTACCAATGATGAAAATTTTCTGGGATTGAAGGCCTAACAAACACCTCCACTTGATACTACAAATGAAGGTTTGTATTTGCAATATCAAACTGAGCACTAGCCATTGAAAATCCTATCATGATAACAAATGTTGAATACATAAAATAATTATATAAAGTTCAAATAAAAATTATGATATTGTTTCAACCATTTATTTTTGGTGGCATAAGCATTGCATACTTCCTTAACCACTAGCTTGGAATCACCCTTTACAACCAAACTTCTAATTCCACTCTCACAAGCAATCCATAAACCAAGCAAGATTACCTTATACCTAGTAGTATTGATCATGCACTCAAATCACAACTAAAAATAAAACTTGTAAGAATTACCATTGAGGGCATAGAAATAACCCTAGCTCCATTTTGAAAATTGGATCAAGCCCTATCAAAACACATATTCCAAAAAACACCTTCTTTGTCAAGCTCAACATCAAGAACAACAAGCTATTAATCAGCATCAACATTCTAAATAAATTTGCACAATTCCACATATATGTATAACACTTCATTTAGAGTATGCTTTGGATCTTCAAGTACGTGTAACATCTTCTACTCTCTATGAATTGTGTCCATCTTACCATCCAAAGGCATGGTGGCATAAGACAAGTATATTTTTACACTTCCACCCATGTTGGTAGCCCATTTTTGTGACATCAACATCCCTCATTTAGGTGGGTAGTCCACAACTACCAATCTATATTTAAATACTTACCTACATGCATTGTCAATTATACTACCAATCATTTGAGTTGTCTAATAACTGGTACCTTTCATGTGCTCATGGTGTAACACTTGCCAAAGGCTAATGTAATTTTCATTCTGAGCTCATTTAGGACACCCAAGGGCATCATGTTATAAGAAGCTTCATAATCAAACATGCAATTATTAACAATTAAGCCATTGATCAATAGAGTTATGTAAAATGAATCCACATTCAGCTAACTTTATCCAAATGTAGTTCCCAAATAGACTTTTAGAGCAGGTTCAACATCCTTTTTTGATTCTTCATCACTTTTTAGGATTTCTTAAGGTGAGGTAATTTCATTTTCACCTGATTAATCACCAAATTTCAAATACATGAATTCCTTCTTCCTATGTTCAAGTATTCGTAATAATTCAAAAAGTGGCAAGGTGATTTTCAGTTGGCTCAAAAAGTTATCCATATCACACATGTTATACTTAGGAAGGGGAGTATTTAGAGGAAGGGTCACAACACCTTTAGCTGGGATATAATCACTTAAATTATTAAGTGGATTATGATGGGATAAATTCATATTTTGAGCATAAATATTTAAGGGTAAATCTATTCTAACATCATTCACACCCTTAGGGATATTAGATAATATGGGTACTCTATTCTTAGATGGAACACCTCTTGTTTTGACATCTTGGAAAATAACTAATAGTTTATAAGAGTTTGGGATTGTTTTAGTTTTCTTTACTTCCTTACTTACAACCCCTACCCTTGTATTTGTATGGGTAGTGTCTTGAGAAGTACCCTGATACATGTTTCTTAGGTTATATTCTTTCTCTTTAGAAACTACTAAATTAATTATCAATTGCATGTCCTCAACTGAAGGAATCCCCCATCATATTTATTAATAATTATTGATTTTAAAAACTCAAAATCATGATTGGGAAAATCATATTCTTATGTCATATTAACATCACAAGAAAATTTGAGAGTTGAGACACTTAACTTCTTTGCTACACTCCAAAACTAATCAATAGTAGTAGAACTTAACATTTTCATGGAGGTAGACATTTTTCTTTAAGAGTCTTGATAATTAAACATCAAAATCTCATCACCATCAGATGCAAACTTAGGATCATCTTCATCTTCATTAATTGGTTCAACATTATCACATGCAGGATGGGGAAGGAAGAATTTGTGACATTAAATCAATATGAATAGCATAGTTCATCACATTCACCTTGACATTTAATGGATTAGGCACTTCCTTTCCAATTATTTTTTATTTTATTTCTAGTTTTGTTTCATCACGTGCAAGCCTCCTCCCTCTATCATTATCCTTAATGTGGAAAGGATGACTCCCTTGTGCTTTATTCATATTTTAAGCTCTCTCTTGACTTGTAGACCTATGATTCAGGCCCTTCTCATCCCTAAAAAACTTTTAGGACATTTCTTTGACAATGAAGGCCAAATTTTTCATGGTTTCTTTAAGGTTGGTTGTCTTAGTGGACTATGTTTTTTCCAAATTGACCAATTTTACATCATTCCACTTATTCATGGGCTTACCCATAACCTTTATGTTATTCTCAATTTGGATGGGCATATTAAATTCTAATATCATGTTTGTGGGATATTTTCCCTTAATTAATATTCATCCTTCTTGTCAAAAGCATCATAATATTTAATCAAGCACGTTATGTCACTAAGCTTTATGTTTTCAGGTAACTGCATCATAGTCTTATTAAACCTCATTTTAAAATCTTTCACACACTCATTAGAGGATAATATCAATCCTTCTAGCTTTGCAAGAAATAAAATACTCAAAGTTAAAAACTAATAAAGATATTCAAAATAAGCTATAATCTTCTTTGAAACCAGATAATAAAGTTGGAGTCACAACTAGAATCAAAATTATAGAATAGAATAGTTAACAAACTTGTTGTGATACATGATAAAATTAGACTTTGTAGAAGATTATTGATGACATGGAAAACAAAGACACTAAAATTTTTAGATTTATGTTCAAATAGGGAAATCACCTTCCAACATGCAATTTGAACATCTCTTCACAAAAAGTGTAGTAGAAGTCTATTTATCAAATCTTCCAAATTTTTGACAACTTTCCCAGTGGAGTGATGCTATTGTTGATAACTCGAAGCAATGAATCAAACTCAAATAACCTCAATTTTAAAACTCATAAAATAATAGAAATAAACATTGTGTGAAAATACAACTAAGATTACTTACAAAAAAATATTCTAATGCAAAGAACATGATAGAACATGAATTATTTCCAACTCTTTATAAGAGTCCCTAAAAATAAGGTTCACAAGAATTTTCCTCAACAATGATGCTAGTAGAGTGTTGGTTCCTAGTTGTAAACCTCTTTTGTTCAGCCTTGCACACTTGAGAGAAATGGAAAATGTGGATGATAAACACACTGATATGTCATTATAGTTGGGGATGGGTTTAGCACATAAATGGACAAGATGTAGATAATAACTAGAAGGTACCAACAAGGGGTATGGTTAGTTTCTACTACTTTTGGATCTACCTGAACCAAGATGAGAGGAACTAGGGGTTAGTTTTCTCACATGGAGTGATACTGCAATTCAATCTCTATGATGATTTTTGGCACACAAATGCAAGTTTAACTAGGGCATAACCAAAGATGCACACTCCACCTGGGAAGGGCTATCACACAAAATACAAAAATGCACTAAGTCAAACACAAGATACTAAACACAAATATATATGTGATTGAAATATTCATTCTAAATAATTATCAACAACAGGGGGTCAAATAGAAGACTGTAATACTACTCTTTATAGTAAAAAATATAGACACATGTTATATAGCTAATATTTATGCATTTGTAGGCAAATAATAATTAAAATATTCAACAAGATGTATTATTTACAGTGTAGAATAGGTAGGATGAGTTTGGTAGTTATAAAAATAGTGGTGTGTTGGTGTTTTTTCAAAAAACAAGGATTCTTTCAACATTCATGGCATTATTCCTTTGAAAAAATGTAGAAAACTCATATGCAAGATAAGGGAAATACTAGGTGTGTTTTGCATTTATTGGTGCCAATGAAATGCAAATAACCAAATGATTCTTTAGAAACTAGAACATATACTACACTTAAAATCTCAAATACTTTTTCCTAATGAATTCATAGACCTAGGGTCCCCTAAAAAGTTATTCAAAAACATATTTCTAAACATAATGTAGAAAGGAGTTTATAACAAAGATCTAAGCCCAAGGTGATAACCAACAATTAGCATAAAATAAGATATCTAATCAACAATATTTATAAAACATATGACTATACTTCATCAACAAGAAATAGTAAAAAACAAAAAAAATTTCATTAAATTTAAAAATAAACCTTACATTAATTTTCAAGAATGTTACCATGGGGATAAGTATGGTGAGATTGCTCCTTGTTAGACAGGGAAGACATATTGTAAATGCTCTCAAATCTTGGTAATGGTTTTACAACTGCAACCACATTAGCAAGGGAGATACACATACACACAATAATAGATCCCAAAATTTTGGAGATCCTAGATTTAGGAAAACAAAGACCAATAACAACCTTAGAATAGAGGATAACCCTTCTATTTATATTTTTTCACCACTTTTACAATCTGGGAATAGGGTTGTAGTTTACAGTATTGTAAAATTGTAAATAGTTATCAAATTTCTGCCAAGATGCTCCTAGTTGAAATATGCCCTATGCCATACGTATAATCTTCATTATTTTTCAAGGAGAAACATTCTTTTAAATGTCTCTATATGAAATGATGAAGATTTGTAATAAACCCTTTGATTTCTTTGCTAGAAATCCATTTTACTTGAGATAAAAGGAGAATATTTGCCTTTGGAGCCAAACAAACCTTTTATAATCTTATGCAACTACTTGTACATGATTTGATCACTCATTTGAAAATATGGAATCTTCTTCGACAGTTGCCCTTCCTCTTATGCACACAAATAAACAGCCCTACCTTCTAATGATAGCATTTAGACATGCCAAATCCATTGTTTCTTGAGAAATATTTTGAGTGGCCCACCTTGAACTTGTAGACCTAAAATATTTATCCCATGGATGTGTTTGAACAAACAAAAAAATGCAAAATGCAAAACATAAGCTATTTTTACCTTTTTTTAATTTTTTGGCTCCAACTTGCTTTATCATGCTTTGATTTTTCACATTTTCTTTTTTCACAATTGATTTTTAGGGTTAGGTCCAAAACTTTTAATGCATAAATGCATTACTTTTCAATTTTTAGCCCTTTGAGGAAATTTTGGTCCCTTTTGTAAATTTGCACTTTTTTATTTAAGGGATGTCTAGAACTCAACAATAGTTTCACAATTTACAATTTGAAAAATTGTAATTTGTAGTTGTAGTTCTCCAAAATAGTTCTCTAAGGGAAATAGGAACTACAACTATAATTTATAATTTGCAAATTATAATTCATAGTTATAATTCCCCTAAAAAGTCCCTTTAGAGAAATGGGAACTCTAATTGTAATTTGTAATTTGTAAATTTTCAAATTATAATTCCCCTCAAAATTTCCCTTAGGGAAATGGGAACTCTAACTACAATTTGCAAAAGTGCAAAATTATAATTGGCCCTGAAAGTTACCATTTACACTAGGACCTCATCTTGACTGATGTTGACTAGTAGGAATGGGAACTCCAACTGTAATTTATAATTTGCAAAAGTGTAAAATTACAGTTGGCTTAGAAAGTTCCCATTCACACTAGGACCTCATGTTGACCGTCATTGAGTGATGCGTTTGGGAGATCCAAGTAGAATTTGTAATTTGCACATTTGCAAAATTACAATCCCCCTTGAAGCTTCTCTTGCATTGACATTTTTCACTTGCTTTGACCAATGAGATTGGGAGAGTTGACCAAAATTTGTGACATGCATTTTGAAAATTTATTATCCCACACAAATATCCTAAGGACTTTTGGAGCCTCATCTGCAACCTTTAAAAATTCTCAATTTTGGACTTTTCTACTAACTCCACTCCTACCTAGTTTAACGAGTTACCCTGTAGAAGATTTTAGAAAAAGCAAAAAAAATCTCAACTTGATGCATCATCTCAAAAATATATACTTTGTGCAAAATGAGATACCACATTCCCAAATAATTCTTTAGCATTTAAAACTAGGCTAAGTAAATATGATGCCCTAGCACATAATCATCAAACTTTTCAAGGCTCTTTTTTAGTTGGGCCTTCATTACCTAATATTGGGTATCTTGTTGGAGAATTGTCAAAGTTTTACAAGCCTCTTCTCTATGCGGTGCTAGCATTGATCCATTTATTTTGGTAATGGATGTCACTAGGCAATTTATGCTTCTCCACTAGATTTTAAAGACAATTCTGAACAACCATTCTTAGGGCATGACATGAAGCTAATTTACAGTGCTAAGAGATCCACTAGATTTTCAAAGCAATTCTGAATAGCCATTGCCATGGCAATAAATTGTGTCCCTTGCAAACATTTCGCATTTGCAGTGCAATTCCTCAACATCAAAGAAGACACTTTCAAATAACTGCAAGGGCATCCTCCTCAGTCTGGCCCTTTGCTTTGTACATGCACTTCTTACCAACCTCCTTTACCTAGGGTTCATATTAAATTATGGATAGCCAAATAGTACCCACCTAGTCGTTACCTCCACACTTGATTTCAAACATTGCTATTAGCAATTAAAGCACTCTTAGTGGCATTACAATCCAAGATTCTAGAACTGCTTTACTTCCCTATATTTGCACTCTATCTATTTAATCTTTCCCATCCGATATCAAAGATTATTAAAAGGTGCAATAACCTTAGACAATCCATTGTAGCATGCAAGGATTATCATAGACACTTGGAGCAAATGGATGCATAAGATGTGGAGATTCTGAGGGAGATTAGAGGTCACACATGTCTAACTACTGTAAAAGATCACTTTTGCCAGTTCCTTGACCAATTCAATAGACTTCCTCTGATCTCTGACCAGAATGTATGCATCCATTGATATTTATACCTTTATTTTCCCTTGGAAAAGCCTCAGGATAATGAAAACCAGAGCCAACAGATGGAGAAAAATAATGAAAATCCTGATTTGATTCAGAATCAGAATGAAAAGAATCATTGACCTTTCAATTTTTTAGATCCTGATCTTCAACTCAATATTTTCTTCTAGAATTACTTGATTCTAAGTCTTCAACTTCATAGCTTCGACGCATCACAATGAGAGAGCATGGACTTGATGATGTACCCAATCGTAAATGTAGATCGCACATATTTTCAGATGTTGTTTTGTAGTCCATCTCTCATATGAATCTCTAGATACATTGCTTTTAAATTTTTTGTATGTACCATGTGTTTCATCCAAAGAACACAATTATGTGGTGTATTTTACATAATTAGACCCTGTGTGGAGGAATTTTTTTGACACAATTGGATGCACTTGAAATAACAATTCAGAATTAATGCAGGGCACTGGTACTTCTGCTATTATAGGACTTAATATTGCATGAGAAGGGAAGACAATAGAAGTCCATTTTGAATCTTCTAGTTGGAATGAAGTCCGCATACACTAGGGGTTGGTAATGCATTGCATGTTGATGCCAAAGACACAAACCATGGCACAAGCATGGAAAGAAGCCTTGTATCAAACCTTGTTTGATGTTCAGATGGATACACGATCATTCCTTTTTTACTTGTACTAGAAAATGGTTGTTGTTGAGATGGTCTGCAAATGGTATGTGTCTTTCATGCTAGCCAATAGGGCATTTGTACTTTTTCTCCTCTTAACCTTCCTACCTGTTCCTTTACTTCTCTCCATGGGATCCAGAGATTCGTAAACAATTTACAATTTGTCAAATTGCATTTTGCATTTAAACTTCCCTTTTCTGCCAAGCTTTGTATCTCAGGATCTAGAGCCTTAAACACAATTTACAACTTGTCTTTTTGATGTTTGCTTTTTTCAAGTGCATTCCCCAATTAGAAATTTCATGGGGCTTTTACCTCTCAAATGTAATATGCAAAAATTCACTTGGCCACTCAAACTATAGTAAGAACAGAGCATAACAGAATAAAAACACAAATACTCAGATTGCTACAGCAATGAAAAAAAACAAGATTTTATTAGTCTTTCTTGAATCTTGTAGATCTTCTTGATCTTGCTTACAATTACAAAGCTATGCCCATGGGTCTCTTAAATAGATTTGAAAACAAACAATAATTAGAAAAGCAAACCAAAATTAACTATAGTCTAAATTTAACTACAGTCTTTGCATGCAAACAAGACTGAACTACTTCTTTAATTGTTGTGCATGCATGAGGAGTGGAGAAATTATCTCCAGTCTCTAACACTCCCCCTTAATTTCTACCACTAACTACTTTAGCATTTACAATGCCTAAATTTTGTCTTAGATAATCAAAGGTCTCTTTTGCTAACACCTTTGTGAATATATCTACCAATTGGTCTTCAGATCTGCAGAACTCCAGATGGATTTCTCCATTGTTCACTAACTCTCTGATAAAATGAAATCTTGTATCAATGTGCTTGCTCTTTTTATGAAAAACATGATTTTTTAACAATGCAATTGCTGATTTGTTGTCACAAAATATTGTTGTTGACTCCTTATGTGCTTGTAATAAATCTGTCAATACTCTCCTCATCCAAGTTTTTTGACATGTTACTGATGTGGCTACTACATACTCTACTTCAGCTGATGAAAGTGTCACTATAGGTTGCTTTTTGGATGCCCATGTGACCACACCTGTTCTTAAAAAAAAGCATGTCCAGAAGTACTTTTCATGTCATCAATGCTACCTACAAAATCACTATCAGTATAACCAATCAAACTAAAATCATTAGTTGTGGAATATAAAATTCCATATTCTGTTGTTCTTGCCACATATCTCAATATCCTTTTTCCAACTTGTTAATGTGAGTCTTTTGGTGACTCCATGAATCTAGAGATTAAACTGACCCCATACATGATATCTGGTCTTGTAGCTATAAGATACATCAAACTACCAACTAGTCTTTTGAATGTTGTAGAATCAACTTTAGATCCTTTGTCTTTTTTTACTAATTTTGGTTCCTGTATCAATAGGTGTAGGTGCGGGTTTACAATTCATCTTAACCTCCTTAACACATCCTTTGCATATTTAGTTTGACAAATAAAAATTCCCTTCTCTGATTGTACAACTTCTATGCCCAAAAAGTACTTCATTAATCCCAAATCTGTCATTTCAAATTCTTTCTTCATTGCTGATTTAAATGTGTCTACAGACAAATTTCTAGTGAAAATCAAATCATCAACATACAAACACACAATCAAAATCTGACCTTCTTTATTGATTTTTGTGTACAATGTAGGCTCACTATTGCTTCTGCTGAATCCATTGTTTGTCATGTATGAATCAATCTTGCTATACCATGCTCTTGGTGCTTGCTTGAGACTATAAAGGGCCTTCTTCAATTTGTAGACTTTTTCTTCATGTCCTTGCACTTCATAACCTGGTGTCTATTTTACATACACTTCTTCATCTAGGAAACCATTCAAAAAAGCTGATTTGACATCCATTTGATATACATTCCAATTATTTTGAGCAGCTATTGCTAAAACCATTTTAAGAGTATCAAGTCTAGCAACTGGAGCAAATGTTTCATTATAATCAATTCCATGTTCTTGTGCAAAAACTTTTGCTACTAACCTTGCCTTGTGTTTTTCAACATTTCCATCTGCATCAAATTTGGTCTTATAAACCCATTTGACTCCTATGCAATCCTTACTTTCAGGTAGATTAGTTAGATCCCATGTTTGATTTCTTTCAATGGCATTCATCTCTTCATCAATTGCTTTTATCCAATGTTCCTCATTAACTGCTTCTTCATAATACATAGGATCATGAGAGAAAAGAGAAAAATTTGAACACAAATCTAACTTCTCTTCTTCTTGATTATAAATCTCATTCAAGTTTCTCATTTTCTTACCTTTCAATCTTGATCTTAAAGTAGAAAGAGTTGGATCTGATTCATCACTTACTTGTGAATTTGGAGTAGGATGACATGCATGACCAGATGATTCACCTTGTGTTAAGCTCCTAGGTGTTCTTATTGGAGTGTTTGTTCCTACTTGTGGAGAGGATTGATCACCTCACAAATTTTGTTCTTTAGATTCTTCTTCATTTTGTGGAATTGGTGCTCCAATTGTGATGGTGCTACCATCCCATGCTTCTTCTTCCTTAAATTCAACATCTCTGCTAATAATCACTTGCTTTGAAATGGGGTTATACAACTTATAAGCCTTTGATTCTTCACTATAGCCAATAAAAATGCATTTCTCACCTCTATCATCAAGTTTCTTCTCAATTTAGATGGTATAAGAGAATATGCAATACAACCAAAAATTCTGAAATGATGCACACTATGCTTCTTACCACTCCACGCTTCTTGTGGAATTTGATCTCTGACACTCTTTGTTGGGCTTCTATTCAGAATATATACTGCACATGCTACTACTTCTACCCAATATTCATTTGACAAATGTTTGGCCTTCAACATGCTTCTAGTCATCTCCATGATTGTTCTATTCTTCCTTTTTGCTACACCATTCTGTTGTGGTCTGTACCTTGTAGTTAGTTGCCTTTTAATGCCATGATATCTGTGAAAATATTGAAATTCATTAGACATATATTCACCTCCTCTATCTGATCTAAGTACCTTGATGTAACGGCCACTCTGCTTTTCAACCATAGCATTGAATTCTTTAAACTTTCCAAAGGCTTCAGACTTATTTTTGAGAAAATATATCCACGTCTTTCTGGTAAAGTCATCAATGAAGGTTAGAAAATAAGTACTACCTCCAAATGATGGAATTTGCATTGGTCCACATAAATCACTATGGACTAGCTCCAATATTACCTTTGCTCTATATGAGGCTCCTACTGGAAAGCTCTCGCTATGTTGTTTTGCTAGAATGCAACTTTCACATGAACATTCTGGCTATTCTATTGGCGGTAATCCCTTCACCATATTTTTTTTTTGTAACAAATTCAAACCTCCAAAATGTAAATGTCCATACCTTAAGTGCCATAGCCATGATTGGTCTAGATGCATGGTTTTGAAGTGGGCTTCCTCTTCTCCTTAGATGCACTGAATTCGAAGAGGGAACATCTGATTCTTGGTCATCTCCACTTTTCCTATCAACCTGTCACTTGGAAACTTGTCTAGTATTGTGCAAACATTATCCATAAAGGATACTATGTAACCTTTCTGTACTAATTTTCCAACACTCATAAGATTATTATTTAGTCCAGGTACAAAATAAACATAAAAAATAAACCTTCTTTCACCATTCTTTGCCAAAACATTTATTACTCCTTTACCCATTACATCCACTTTGTTATCATTTCCTAATTTCACTTCAGATTTTACGGAATCATCAAGACTAGCAAAGAATTTTGTATTCCCTGTCATATGATTACTGCATCCACTATCTAAAAGCCAAATATCTCTAGCATTTTCTTAAGTAACTTGACAAGTGAGAAATAAGCTTCCAAGATTAGAACTAGATTCATTTGAGTAATTAGCAATCTGCATGCCCACAACTCCTTGTTTCTTTCTCCATTCACTTGCATAATGTCCATATTTTTTGCAGTAATAACATTGAATGTTAGATTTATCAAACCTCTGTGAACTTTGCTAAAAGTGATTGTTGCCATGTCCTGTATTGTTGTAGTTTTGATTACTATTTTCACTTTGATCTGGATTGTTCCTTCCATTTCTGCCTCTACCTCTTCCTCTGAAGTTTGACCTTCCTCTTCCTCTTCCTCTGCCAAATGATACCTGTGACTTGAAAGCATTCTCAAGAGAAGTATTGTTATTCATATTCATTCTAGATTCATGTGTTAACAAAGAACCCATTAATTCATCTACTAATAACTGTTCCAAATCCTTGGTTTCCTCAATAGCTACAACTATTGCATCAAATTTGCTAGGTAAACTCTTGAGTATTTTTTCTATGATCTTCTGATCCATTATAGTTTCTCCATTAGATCTAATTTGATTCACTATATTCAATACTTGACCCATAAATTGGTCTATTGAATCTGAATCATTCATTTGCAAATTTTCAAAACTTCTCCTAAGAGATTGCAATTTAGCAATTTTTACCTTTGTATTACCTTTATAGGTAGTCTCCAAGCTTTTCCATGCCGATCTGGATCTTGTTGCTACTGCAACTCTGGAAAAAATAGATTCATCCAATCCCTATTGGATTAGAAATAGAGCTTTTGCATTTTTTTTCTTGTTCTCTTTAAGCTCTTCTTTTTATGCTCGTGTTAATCCCTGATGGGCAACCTCATCCTGCGGTTTTACAAAACGATTCTCTACCAGATCCCAAATATCTTGTGAGCAAAACAATGTTCTCATTTTAATTTCCCAAAAATTGTAATTCTTACCATTGAAAATGGGAATTTAAGGCTGAGAAATACTATTATTCGTTGCCATGTCTCATGCTGAAAGACAACAATGAACAGCGGCTACAAGTTCTCTGTGAAGGAGCCCTATAGAAGTATCTACTCAAGTGATAAAAGAACTTCTGTATTTATTTTTTTTAACTTTATTTGCCCACTTTGCGAATTGCGATGGCTCTCAAAAAATATTGGGTGATGGTTGTGGCAGCGTCGAGATCCGAAATCCTAGCCTACAGCATCCCCTGTTTCAATAGAGTGGCGCAAGCAAGCACAAGTTAAGAAAAGAAAAAAATTACCATGATTTAGACTGACCAAACGAGGGATTCAAACGCGGCTCTACAGCCGTCGGAGCATCTCAATGTTTCTTTCCACCATATCACCATGCGTTGTTGCGCTATCTCAGCTTCGACCAATCAGCAACTGCTATAGCGCTTAGTTCGCAGGCGGTTGACTATGCCTACGCTTCTCCTTGATGCTCTCTCAAATATGACCCAATTTGTTGTTCCTTGACTGCTGCGCTAGCTCAGACCTGCGCTCTTCCTTCACTGAATTCTCCAAGCAAGCGTCTCCCAGGCAGTTCGCTAGCTCTGATACCAATTTGTAGTAAGAACAGAGCATAACAGAATAAAAACATAAATACTCAGATTGCTACGGCATTTTAAAAAAAAACAAGATTTTATTAATCTTTCTTGAATCTTGCAGATCTTCTTGATCTTGCTTACAATTACAAAGCTATGCCCATGGATCTCTTAAATAGATTTGAAAATAAACAATAATTAGAAAAGCAAACCAAAATTAACTACAGTCTAAAATTAAATACAGTCTAAATTTAACTACAGTCTTTGCATGCAAACAAGACTGAATTGCTTCTTTAATTGTTGTGCATGCATGAAGAGTAGAGAAATTATCTCCAGTCTCTAACACAAACCTCCAGCGGAACTCTATATGTCGTTTGCAATTGGTCAACCTACGGTCAAAGGTGAAAGTTCGCCCAAGTTCCGACGCATCTGTCTTTGTTCCTCCAACGTAGCTTTATGGGATGCTTGCATGGCATCTTTAGTTCTGATGTGGACTTTGGAATGCTGCGAGCTTGTACTCCCACGTGGAATGGTCATGTCGTTTGCTGGGCTCAATAAAATGGCAGCATAGTTTTTTTTTAATGTCTACGTGGCCTTCCTCCACATCAACACTCAGCTCAACTGCGATTAAAAAACTTTGCTTTATTCTTGTTTATTAGTTGTGCCTCCACATGGGCAAGTCATATTGCTTTTCTTTTGTCTTTAAACTTGCTTTGTGTTACTCATATTTTTCTTTCGACGTGGCAGGCCATGTCTTTGATGGGGTGGGGCTGAGGCTTTATTGTATTTACTTGCATTGGACCCCTCGAAATGCCGTCGGAACTCTGGAACTCTGGACACCCTTTGCAATTTGCAACTAAAACTTGCTTTTCTCACCAAGATCTCCTATCATTTCTTATGCTTTTTATTTGACACTCTGTAAGCCTTTTAAAATACATAAATATTAAATGTTAATTGAAAACGAGACTTCATAGGGGTTTTTACAACACAAATACGAGAATGAGGTTTTTCAATGACTGCAGATGACTTGAGGTGAAAATATAATTTCTTGACTTCAAGTAAACACTCACAGACAGGGAGCAATAACTAAACAATTCAGGGATAAATATTTCAACAAGGGCATAATTATTCAGTGTAATTTTTGGCAGTAACAAATGATAGTTTTATCTTCTCTCATCATTTCAAATGCATCCCATTAAAATATTGAGAACACTCTCAGAAATTTCTTTTGTACCAAAATTTGACATACCATTGTTTGTCCTAACTTTCCATTCCTCAAGGGATGTGGCTTGGATGTGAGTAGAGAGTTTTTGATGTTTATTGGCATGTGTATAGTTCCTCAAGAGTGGTAGTAGAATGAATGCTTCGATGGGCATTATGACACCTCATAGTTAAAATAAAAGTAGCAGTTACTGTAACTGTTTAGTAGATAATAGTGTCCTTCAACCTAACATAACCACCACACATGAAGTAATAATTAAGATTTTTGGAGTTTAAATCAGTTCTATTAATTATACATATTTTCCCTTAAAGACCATTACAATTTATATTTTATAATTTAAAGGTTATAAATAAATATTACAAATGCTAAGAAGTGAAACCCTATGGTTTGGCTAACACAATTACCATAACTCATTTATAAGTTATGAATAAATATTTTCAGCACTAGGAAACTTACTAACATAGTTTATAGAATATAGCTATCACATAATCCAACTAATCAATATAATTGTTTCCGAAAATATTCTTTTAATTTTATGGTCTAAAAAACTCTGAATTCTTTAATTTAGATTTCATTATTTCTATTCTCTATAATTCAATAGAAAACATTTAATAATAAAATCAACATCTTTTATTATGTAGGCCACACAATATGTTTGTTGCAAATGATCCTCATATATAATCAACTTTATATTTTCATTTAATTTTAACATAAAGGAGGGGTAAAAATTTGTTAAATCAAGAAGAAGTACAAAGCAAGGGAATTACATAGCACTATCCAGCTTCACCAAGTGATCTAACTGTTGAGACAGATCCGGGGGTAAATGACCTCGGTCCATCAAATTCCAATCATGAATATGCTCACAAGCCTATTTAGCCAAACAATCAGCAACACCATTCCACTCTCTAGGAATATGAGTAAAAGTAATAAATTCCAAAGAATCACGGAGGTTAAGAATCTGAGCAACAATCAAAGCTAAATGCCAGCTGACATCATCTAAATGTCACCTATTCAACAAATTCACCACAACCTGAGAATTAGAGTCATATATGATCCTTCACCAGCCCAATTAACTTATTTTCATTTAACAGGGTAGTCATTATATGACTTGTTTTTTAGATGTGACACTCGAGGGAAATGAAAGAGTGAAAAAAGAAAAGGTATATATTTTATAAATTAAGTTTGGTAAAGACAAATACCACTACACATAATGAAATGTCATGTTTATAAAATCAAACACCTAGTACATTAAAATTGATAATCTAACAATATTATTTGTAAAGATTAAACAAAATTAAATAATATTTTTTAATTAAATTTCATCTCAAATTCTATCTATATAAATAAATAAATAATTAATAAAATAAAATAAAAATATATATAAATAAAATAGATTTTATATATATATATATACGGATGTGTATATATATATGTGTGTATGTGTATGAAAGAAAAAGAAAATGAGATACGCTTTGTCTCATATAATTATTTTTATTAATAACACTTTTAGTTCTATAGAGTGTTTAGGTCATATGAACATTATTAAAACCTGAGATTCATCAGGTTGTGAAGTAGGATGCTTCTATTATCCGCTTCAAATCATGATTTGACGCATTGTATTATGTTAATTTGTCTGGTTCAAATAATGATTTGACGCATTGTATTATCTTAATTTATATACCACTAAATTTGCGAGAAAAAAAAAGCTATAAGAAACAGATTACCCACATTCGGTATAAAACATTCTACAAGCAAATCATTGTGTAGGAAAGCAAAAAAAACAAGCCAACCAACCATGAAAGCAACATCAAAACAGAGCTACAGTATATAATTATGGTTTTATGCTTCTGTTATTCGGTGTTGGAATTAGTTTATAATCTTTTCTTTCTACCTATTTAATTACAGCACTGTTTTGTGCTATTTGTGATTTTAACATCATCTCGAAAATTTTCTTCGGCTGTATATAATGTTGGACATAAATGACTGTAGGAGTGAGCAGGTGAGTATATTGTAGTTAGGAAAGTGAATGATTCCACAGAGATGGCTCCGCTACTTCAATGTCGAAATTGCTTCTGTTTAGATTACCATGGTTGAGCAAAGGCGGCGAAATCGTGAGACCCTCCGCCATGTGAAATATTATATCCTTGTCAATGTATGAGGATGCTGTTTGGGGGCTAAGACTCAGCTCCTTCATACTTTCTGACGTGGACAGTTCTCCTCCTGGTGTGGGTGATGATGCAGTAAGGTTTTGTTGTCGTGAAGTTGGGACGAGGCCGCCGCCGCCTCATGCAAAGTGAAAACTCCGGAAAATTCAAGTCAGCTTATGATCTTTACGGAGTGAACGTGTGAGAGTCTTCTTGAATCAAGTTGTATTTCTATCCTGCAAAGGGAAATATGTTTTTCACGTTTCCGAGTGTAAGTAGAAAGAAATGAAGCCATCTTCCAACAAGGAGAGTGTTGGGTAGAAGGTGTAGGTGGTGTTATTTTTAAAGAAAATAAACGGCATGCAGAGCAGTACCTTCGGAAGAGGAAGAAGGGGATCTAAAGTTACAGATATAGTCGAGATGTTGCGAGGAATCAAAGCCCAGTTGGAGGCTATGGTAATTATGCAATGCAGAGGAGCTTTAACAGATATAAGTGAGGATGAGGAAGAATAAGCAGCCCTTGAAGTGAATGTGGAACAACTGATAGATGAATTACAAGTTAGATCCTTGCGAGCTGTTTTGTAAATTAGTAGTAAGTCGTGGCTGGATACCCCTAAGTGGTTGAATACCCTTAATTATTTAACTAGTTTTTGTCTTAAAGAACTCATTGATTGGATCATCCAGTTAAATAAATATTATGAATATAAATAAAATGAAAGATCTCAAGAAACTGATGTTAGTTGGTATGAAGTTAAAGGTACATGCATCCTTAATATGGTGGGATCAAGTGCAAACTGAAAGAGAGAAAGAAAAGGTAAAGATTAGATTAGAACCTAGGATAGGTGATTGTGAAACCAAAATTTAAGTTTCTATATTTGGATTATTAGATGAGTTTAATTAAGAAGTTAAAAAACTTTTCATTTTTTTTCTAAGTATAAAGGATTATATATAAGATATTTTAAAACTTTCCATTAGAGGGAGTCATGTTAAAGATGATGAGGAGAAGATCTTTAGGTATGTGAATGGTTTGTGCATTTCCATTCAAGATGAGTTTGGGATGATATAGTTCCACTAAAATGAACAATCTTATTAGTATGTGTTGAATGCTGAAGAGATTTTGTTCTAAAGACAACAAGTTGTAGTAAGAGGAAAAGGAAAGTTCATGCACATATGAAGACAAGCGAATAGTGGCAAAGGAAACTATGTTGTAGAGGAAAATGAAAGCTCTCAACACAGAGAAGAACCACAATGAAAATAAGCTATCATGATGAAGAGGGTGTTTTTGAAATCAACTGAAGAGGAAAACACATGATCATAGAAAAATAATATTTTTAGAACCATTTAGACATGAAAGTAAGCGATGCAAAGCTATTGTTGATAGTGCTAGCACTAATAACATTATTCTAAGGAATTACTAGAGAAGATTGGTTTGAAGAAGATTGCCCATCCAAATCCCTATAAGGTATCTTAGTTGTTGAAGGGACATCAAATTATGTTAAATGAATAATGTTTGGATAGATTGGTGCAAACAGGAATAAAGTGAAGTGTGACATAATGTCCATGAACGTATGCCTTGTGTTACTAGGAACACCTTGGTTATTTTATAGGAAAAGAGAACATGATGGTCGTGATAATGCATACACTTTGTTGAATGATGAAAGAACTTACACTTTGAATCATTTAAAGAAAACAGTGAAGAGGTGGACAACATTCCAAGGTTTTTTATGGTTTTAGGAAATTAATACCATAAATAAGTGAAGAAAGAGAAGTAATGTTATGCCTTGATTCCCAAACCTATGCAAGTTGGGAAAACACAAGAGGATGAAGCAATTCAGGGTAAAGTGAAGTAATTTTTGGATATATTTGAGGAGATCATTTATATTGATCTAGCAAATGGATTACTACCCATGTTTAATATAAATCATCACATGAATCTAAATCTAGTATCTAGTTTTCCAACCAAAGTAACATATAGACTAATGCCTAATGACAATGTAGAGGTTCAAAGGTAAGTGTAGGCATTGCTACATAAAGGGTTGATAATATAAATTTTGCATTTTCCTCAATTCAACTAGTGTTAGCTCCAAAGAATTATGGAGAATGACAAATGTGGACAAAGTCTAGATGATGTACTATAAATAGGCCAACCTTCCGAAGGCCATAACTTTTGATTTGTAACTCTGTTTCAGCTCTTCCACTTGCCAAAGCGATCATATCAAAAGGGTTGTTACTATCCTAGGTCATTCTACCATCCTAGCAATGTTTTCAATATTTTTTAAAGACTGTCCCTGATCATCTAAGGGTCTGAAATTGTGATTTAATGATTTTTTTAGATTTTTTCTAATTTTAGAAATTGTATATTTTTGGAACTAGAAGTCAACTTCGATTTAATTTCATACCATAGTCTAATTATAGTGTTTAGGATATTTTGGGAGAGTTTTCAACTATTTTTATCATTTTTAAAAATATGCATTTTTTTTAGATTTTAGTTTTTTTTCTAATTTTGCATGTAAACTCTTATTTTTAAGTTGAGGCTTATTTAAGCATGGTTTGGGTTTATAATTATTTTAAGCAATCAATACGAATCAATTCTGAGTATTGTTTCAAGATCTTATCCTATTCGTAATTTTCTTTTTCTTGTTAGTTTTTAGGTTCATTACTATATCTAATAATAAGATAACTATCAGGTACAAATTTACATTTCCACACATGGATGACTTGATGGGATCTTTTAATACATAAAACTACTTCACAATGATTGACTTAAAGATTGGGTATCACCAAATTCTAATCATGGAAGGTTTATAAGTATAAGATTATGTCAAAATGTAGTATGATTTTTATGAGTTGAGGGTCTTTCCATTTACATTAGAAAATGTATCGAGTATATTCACGAGGCTATTGAATGAAGAACAAATCCTTTTATTTGTAGGTTTTTCATTGTATATTTAGATGACGTCCTAATTTTTGCCAAGACAAAACAAGACCACCTTACACACCTGAGACAAATGTTACAATAGTTATGAGAAGAGAAATTGCTCGTTAATTTGAATAAGTGGTAGATTCCTTAAGGAAGAGTGTGTGTACTTGAATTTTTCATTTCCCAATGATGATTAAATATGGATTCAAAAAATTTGAGATCTATCATTACGTGGCCATCACAAAAAATTACATTTGAAGCACAGAGATTTTATGTCTTGGCAAGATTTTATAGAAAGTTCATTTGTAGCTTTAGTGACATGTGTGTGCATATCATATAAATTATGTGAGGTGACATAAGATAGTATTTCTAGATTGTAAAAGTAGATAATAATTTCCTACGTTCAAAAAGTAATGTGTTTGAATTAAGTTTTGGCTTTTTTTTTAATTCTGACAAGGTATTTATGGTCAATTACAATGTTAGTATCGCAATAATTTGGCATTGTGTTCAATCAAGAAGTTAAGCTAGATTCTTACTCTAATGAGAAATTGAATGATGTGAAGATAAAGTATGTAGTTTATGATCAGGATTGTATGTCATAGTGCAAGCAGTCAAGATGGGGAGGAATTATTTATTATCCAAGGAGTTTTTTATTTTATACAAAACATTAATCATGATAATCAATAGTCAAGGTATGTCAAATCAAATACATATGAGATGGGCTTTATTTATGCATAATTATTCATATATATTGAATCATAAGATTATAATGTCCAAGAATGTTGAAAATACAATGTGTCGAATGTGTCAATTGTTAAATGAGATGTAATTTAAATTATTTATATTCGATTCCATGAATAATTTTAACATAAAATATGAGATTTTAGTGGTGAGTGCAAAGCACACACAAAAGCATTGAGTGTGGATAGAATACCATGCTTATAATATTTCCTACAATAAGGATTTTTGTTCAAAGGAAAAAAATTGTGCATACCTTCAGGGTCTATGGGAAAGTGTTTGATGAAGGAGAAACATAGTAAAAGACTAGCTAGACATTTTTGCATTAAAAAAACATTTGTGCAACTAGATGATAATTTATTTTTGCCTAATATTGGTATATATGTACATAATTATGTACACTAATGTAGGATTTTCTACCTACAAAAATAAATAACTCATAATGTATGGTTTTATCAATCACTACCTAATTTCAAGACACCATGGGTATATATTAGAATAGACATTGTTTTAGGATTGCCTGGAATGCAGAAACGCCACGTCTATATTTATATTATTATATATAGATTGTCTAAATTGGCTCATTTTGTTGCATGCAATAAAAATAAAGATGCTAAACATATAAATAATTTATTCTTCAAGGAAGTTATCAATTTTCATGGATTTAAACACAATATAGTATCTGATAGAGATACAAATTTTGGTGGGCAATTTTAGATAATGCGGTGGAAGAAGTTGAATACTAAACTAAATTTTAGTTTAGCCTATCACAATTAGAGACATAATTAGACAAATTAGTCAACAAGGTTCTTAGTAACATGTTACATTGTTTGGTTGGAGAGGAGCCATGAAGATGGAATTCAATGATAGAAAAAGTGGAATTTTCCTATAAAAATAGAAGCACTATAAGCACACCATTTCAAACAATTTGTGGGAACAATCCTAGAGGAATCATAGAATTTCAAAACATCAAACGTGAAAGAAGAAAGAGGGTTGTACTTTTTTTTTTTTTTGAGTATATGTGTGATGAAAATAAACAAGGGTGAGAATAGTTGTATGAAGAGGAGAGAACATGAGTTTCAAGTGAGTAACATGTTCTTACTGCAACTTCTAAAGCAAAGCTTACCAAAACGAATCATGCCAAGTTTTGAGAAAAAAATAATTCATATGTTTTTGGCATGTGTGTGTGTGTGTGTGTGTGTGTGTGTGTGTGTGTGTGTGTGTGTGTGTCCAAATTAGGTGTTATTGGTGCATTTTTTAACTTTCAATGTTCCTAACCCTTCTCCAAGTATAGTATCCCACTTCTAACATGTTTTTTTGGTAATGTGTGAAAATTACACTTACACTTATGGTCCTTTTTATCAGTGTTTGTTAAGTTAGGGTGCATCTATCCCCTTCATCATTCTTTTACTTCTAATCATTTAATGTTTATTATAGTTCCACTAAGGTCTTAAGTTACATTCAATTATATATATATATATATATATATATATATATATATATATATATATATATATATATATATATATATATATATATATATATATATATATATATATATATATATATATATATATATATATATATATATATATATTATATTTCATTTGACATTAAGCATTCAACATATGGCATTTTATCACATAGAAATCTTGAAACACACAAAAGATATACAATAATAATTAAAGTAATAATCATTTTCCAAATTTATAATTTTGTTATGGAACAATTATGATGCAAAATTAGGGTTATATTTATTTTATTTTATTTACATTCCTTAAGGTATTTAATTTATGGAATTAACTACTTCTATACATCACCTTTCCCAAAATTTAGGAACTTTACAAAAAATTTAGTTAATGAGTAGTAAATGATTTATGGATTAAATTGTGTGCTTAATTTTATGATTTGACATGTTTGGAATCACCTTCCATGATGTCAAATTAATGATTATAAATCACTAAATATGATTTAAAATATGTCAAATCAAAAAACTAAGCACACATTTTGACCCAAAAATCGTTTGCTACTCACTTTTATGGACTATGAAAACATCCAAGCTCTTATGTTAGTTAATACTTCTGACTAACAGAAATGTGTTAGAGATTTTCCTAGGTTAGTACAACATAGATTATTGTTCTATTTGTACACACCTAATCTAGTCATGAATCATTGATTATGTTAGTTTTGGCCTTATTTCACTTTAATTAACTTATGTACTTAATCAAGACCTATTTTACCACTTCATGCATTTACATGGAGCTATTTTTCCAATATTGCTATTTGACACTTCAAAAAAAATCCATCATCAAAAAACATCTCTAAGCATATGTACAAATAGGTCCAAACCCAAAAGTTACATGATTCCATGAATGGCAAAATTGTCTAATAGGGGATAAGAGTGGCAAGCAGTTTTGACCCCGATTCGATGCTTTTACCCTTGGTCCTTTAATAATCATATTTTTAATTAGACTCTCCCTTATATTGTGATCAATGTTTTTATGATTTCTAGCATGTGCTTTTCCTTTTTGTATTATTATAAAGGCACACTCAAGTCACTCATTTTACCAACTTGCCAATTTCAATATAGATCCATACTTACACATTTGCACATTAAGCAAAACTTCTCTATTTATTCAAATTTTGATTCTAATCATTTGAAGTAGTCCTCATCCAAGTCCCAAGCCTATTTTACTTGAGCAAAAATAAATCATGATCAAGTATTCAGACCATCCCTATATGGATTCATATATTAAAAGGAGAAAAATTGTAAAAAGCAGTTTAAATGAGAGAATTACATTGGCTTGAATTCCCTTTTAGGAGTATTAGATAAGTAGGTAACATTTAGTCATCATGGGGTTGATCAGGGTCAGCCCATCCTAATTACTCTCCATTTTCTCTACTTATAGGTTTTAAATAATTGGAAGCTCTATTAGGGTTTTAACCTTAGATAATCTATTTTAAGTATTTTGTACACTTATGAAGTTCAAATATGTGCATACAAACATAAATCAAGCAGTTGTAATTGATCGTGGCATAATATTATGTTTTTATAAAAATGTCAAGACCCACTAGTACATGTCATAAGTGGTAGTTGGTCTTGACCATAATGAGATGTTCCTAACCTTCTTCGCCTTCAATCATAGCTTCTAGTTAGGTTTAGACTATTCATTTTTTCATGATTTAGTTACTTATTAACCAACATAGTCAACTATGAGGTAGAAAGATTTAAGTTTTATCATTTCATTTCATATTTAATCTTATGTTGATCTGTTTCACTTTATTGAATTCATTTTTTACATTCATTATGCTTGTTGAAAGTTTATCTTATAGACACATAAAATTAACATTAAAGCTAAAACCATGTACTTATGATTATTCATTTACACACTTAACTCTAAACCTATCTTAGGGCTCCTTTTGATCACTTTTCACCACCTTACACACTCTTCTCTGTTGAAAAACAACCCTTGCATGCACTCAGCCCTAACCTTATCAAACATAGACACCTTTTAGGCCCTACCAAACACTCAAAATGATGAAATCGCCCATTAGACTATTCGCATAACTTAAAGATATTACATTGTTTAGTTATCTATGTTTAGTTAGCTTAACTATACATCTCGGCAATTTGTCATATCAGTTAGGTGATTAGGTGGCAGTCGTTATACAACTATGAAAAACAATTACAGGATTACGGTTTTGTTAACCAAATCTTTCATTGTATATATACATCTGCTGTTGATCAATAAAATCATCGAAGTATTCAATCATTATTCTCCTTCATTGTCGTATCACAGCATATTTTGTCTTACACCTGTAATGGAAGCCTGTGTAAAGTTTTAAGGAGTGATCAGGGGCAGCAGCTTTGCTACTATTAATCACCTTGATCTATGGTTAAAAATTATTTGAGTTGCCTGCTCAGCTGTAAGACGTCCTGATTAGAGTTTTGGCACAGTCCATAATTTGCGCAGTCTGCAATTGCATCTAAACCTGCGTCAAATAATTGTTGGTGTTACGTGCATTACATCATGCTCAGCTTTCATTCAGTCAACATCTTCCAAGAGCGCAGTGCAGTTTATAATCCTGTGTGAGACGGATGCTTGCCTGGGATGATGCAGTAGCTGTAGATACTTGTGCAGTAGTAACGCCAAGGGAAGAAAGCGTGTAGTGTAGGAGTTACAACATAAGTCGATGCAGTATTAGAACCTAAAGACTCAACACCCGGCAGGTAAAGCATGATAACAGACCTGTCATCTGTCATCGCCCTCCACTATAGCCTGTACCGGTCAACTGGAAAATACAAAAACCTGTCAAGCCTCAGAGCATTAGCCTTCGTGTTTCATTTAATGTTTTTACTCTTGGTTGGCCTCTGGATTTATCCTCTGAAAGAACATGAAACAAATGAGATAGAAAGCCTCAACTGGGAGGCCCAAACTACAATAGAATCATATATATACAGAGTCTGTACTACCATACTTAGTCTTGTTCCTACGCTAGTTTCTTCAACACTGCTCATTACTACACACCTGTTGCTGCAAATCAATTTTCGATGGTCACTGCTAAGGCGTTATGGGTCGATTACTTAGTGTGATTCAGATCATCCAAATTTCATGCATCGGCAGCATCCAGCTCGGCTCCTTCTTTGAGATCCATCTCAAACATGTCGTGTACCCTGCACTCTCCACCATCGTTACATGCCACGAACAGTCAGATCCATGGTATTCGATCAGACAACTCTGTGCATGTAGGAATAAAACGTGAGTCTTTACTTTTATAGTCTTATATGTCTGTGTCTAAATAAACGTGTAAATCAGCATTTAAATGGTCTTTAGGTTTCGTATAGTCATGTCAATTATAGATTTAATTAAGGTTTTAATGAAACTTAGGTATCAATTGTTTTCTAATATTAAGTTTAGTTGATTGTATTAATTATTAGGTTTAAAAATTGTGTATCATCAAAAGTAAGAATTAAAAAGTCTTGAATTATTAGTTTTGTCATAAAAAGTGTCTATATTTTGTCCATAGTCAATATTGTCAAAGTCAAAAATCTCTTGTACAGATGTATTATCGAGCGATCCCGATGTCTTGAGTCGTATTTGTTAGTGGAAGTGTTTTATCCTCAAAAAAATATGCAAAGATTGATGTTCAAATCCATATTTGCTGAGGAAGCATCAAGTTACTAGAGGCTAGAGGACGATTGGCTTCCTCTTGTGAGTCACCTACAATGGGGTTGCATCATTGCTATGGTGACATTTTTGTTAATGCGTTTATTTTTATTATGCACTATTTTTTCAAAAAAAATTATTGAGCATTAGTTTCCAGTTTGGTACCTCCTGACGAATAACATTATGGGGATCAAAAGCACTAAAGTAGTGCTTGGTTCTTGAAAAAGGGTTTGTGAAAATCCAAGAAACTACCAAAGTGTATAAAATAGTCCAGACCTCCTTCTACCTTCAGGGTTGTGATCAACCTACAACATAAAACCATATGGGTTTGTGGTAATCCAAGAAGCCACCGAAGATGTTATCAAAGAGATGTAGTCTTGCCACTTACCAAGTTTTTGGTAATCTTGCAAGGAAAACCCAATGTGCCACCAAGACCATGAAGCCACCAATATGTCATGCCACCTCAAAAAGTGAGTAAGCTACACAGAGAGTGTAAAAACTTTTTATAGTGTTTGGAATAAAGGGATGCCCACTATTAGGAAATATGATGTTTGTAAAATCAATGTAATAAAGGGGGAATTGTTAGAATAACTTAAGTATATTACATTGTTTAGTTAGTGTAGATATATATTTCAGTAATTTGTCATAGCGGTTAGGTGATTAGGTGGCATTCATTGATACAACTATGGGAAATGGTTACAAGATTACAATTTTGTTAACCAAATCTTTCATTGTATATATACAATAGTTTTTTATCAATAAAATCATCAAAGAATTGAATCATTGTTCTCCTTCATGGACAAGATCACCGTAGGGCACTATAGTGCACTGCTCTAGTGTCTTCCCCCCAATCCTATCTTCATGCGAAGTAACAACTAATTTGACAAATAAAAAGCTATAAGATGGCTTACCAATGTCCTTAATGATCACCATTCAATGGTTTTTCAATGATATTACTATATAAACACTTTTCAAGTAATTTACCATAGGAGGAGAGATTTCACTTATTAAATCACCATAATCATATTTGCAAATTGAGAGTAGAATACTTATTTATCCAAATTATGATTTTTATAGCCCTAGTACCCTAGAGCTCAAGTCTAAATATATTTTATAGGTCACAAGTCATGGTTAAGACACTTAACCACATTATTATTTCACCAGCATTTAATGCATTGTACTAGTTATTCAAGCACCACTATAGCATGGGAGAAATACATGATGTTTAATCCCTCTTTAGAGTATTGGTAAGAAGGCAATGCTCAACACATGTGATGTTCATATCTTTCCCAACTTCAACCATTGACTCATTTTTTTCCCATTGATTTGCATTTGTCTTCACATGTCAATGAGCTAGAGTTTTTGAATGAAAATCAGTTATATAGTGGAATCCACGAGTGATCATAAGCTCCCACACTAGATACATGCTCTATAAATGAAGGCACAAAGAACCTAAAAACCCTAATTTAATCACTACAAGTGGTCATGATCACATTAGGTTGGACAAAAGCACCACTCCTCTAGTGTATTCTTCCTAGTGCTATTGTTTAGGCCTATATCATGTTCCAGACTCCTAATTCTAGTCACAAGTCATCTCTAAACAACAAGTTTTTGACCATGATTCCTTCTAGAGGTACAATTTCCATCTAAGTAATTTTTCTTCTTACTTTTCTATTTTAGTAAGTATAAATAATATTATAGTTTAAAATTAGTTACTTTTATCATTTTTATATTATTCCCCTAATTTTGCATAGTAGTGTTTTTAACACATATCCCAAAATTGATAAAAACACATTAGTGAACCTATCTATTATTATTATATTTCCAAACCCTAACCACAGATGTTTCTAGGATTTGTATTTTTATTTTTATTATTTCCAATTTTTATGTTAGTAGTTTTAGATCTAATATATTCTATTATAGTTGTAATCTTCCAAGTTTTAGTGTCATATTTTATGGATAAGAAAGAATATCTTCCTTCTCCTAACCTACAAGAGCATGATAACTAATTTCCCTCTAACTAGATCCATGATATCACACTTTCAAGAGGTGAGGCAACCCATATTATAGTAATACATTCAAGTAATCAAACTATCCTTCCTCAATCCCCTCCACCTACCACATCTCCTCTTCATGATATTTGCCTAGATATTCAATATGAGGCACATGGTGTCTATATTTGTGATGCTCTAAAAGATCAGATCATCAATACGAGAAAGTTACTAACAGATTTATAGAATAAAAAGTATTTTTTATGTACAAATTTTATATTATTAGATAATAAAATCACATGTTCCAAGCCTCCAAAAAATTCTGATGTTAATCATATATGTACATCTTCATCTAGAAAAGTTATGCATAATAAAGTTTCATATCTAAATGAAAAATTACAATCGAATAAATCTACAATAAATGATTCAAAAATTATATAAAGGTCTAATATGATTTCAAGTGACCTACTAAGGGTCATGATTCAAAATAAGTCAATCAAAGTACCTCCTCTACATCCTCTAAGAAGATCAAAATACTATTTTTTATATCATAGTATGCATGGGCATCATACAAATCATTATTTGGCATTGAAATAAACAATACAAAATACAATTGATAGTGATGACCCTAGAAGTGATACATCAATAAAATAACCCACAATGGAACAAGAACAATTATAAAAATTAGAAAAATCAAAATCAAAATTTATGGTTACCAAAGATAAATCATAGTAGGAAAAGGTTCAAATGGTAAAATCAAAACAAAAAAATATTGAACAAGCTAAGTTAGAGAAATAAAGAGAATAAAAGGAACAATATAAAAGAGACAAATTAAAAAGGGAACAATGTGAAAAGGGCATGTTACAACAAGAAAATATGATATTACTACAAGATAAGTTAAAGAAAACATTCTTAAAAGAGGATTTAACGTAAAATAAATTCAAAGCATTAAATACTTATAAAAGAAATTTTCAAAGTTGGTCATAAAGGGGGAAATTCCAATCCTTTCCTCATATCAAGACCCTTTCACTAACACTGTTTATATATATGGAAAACATCTATAGATGTCAAGGTTAAGGAATATCAATAAAAAAAATTTAATGTCATTTATTCCATCCCTTGGGGATAAGCAACAGTACTTAGATCGAACTAATGAATCTACAAAATGTATGGGATCAGTTAATTTAATTTTTTTTTTCAAATTAAAAGATTGTTATCCTAATTATAGTGTTATTTCAAATTCAATAACCTACAATTTTGTGCTTGGAGGATCATGGTTAAAATAAATAATAACAATGATTGGTAACAATAAATATTGCATATCACTTAATCATGAATTCAAGGTCATATCCTTTTCC
>JARHVA010009419.1:157500-225000 GCA_037957365.1 Torreya grandis | reverse complement strand
AAAAAATATTAATTTGACATTCACATCATAGAATCATGTTTGATAAGATAGAATTATAATAGTGGGGTGAGATTTTTTGATTATTTATTTAAATAAAATAATATATTGTTGGTTATTAAAAATGAGAGAATATTTTTTTTATAAAAATCTTCATATCTCTACTTGATTAAGAGTAAATAGTGACATCTAATCTAATAGGTGGCTAAACACCCTCTCTCTCTCTCTCTCTCTCTCTCTCTCTCTCTCTCTCTCTCTCTCTCTCTCTCTCTCTCTCTCTCTCTCTCTCTCTCTCTCTCTCTCTCTCTCTCTCTCTCTCTCTCTCTCTCTCTCTCTCTCTCTCGCCCCCCCCCACAATTTTTTTACTATTCTTGGATGTATTTTTGGCTAAGACTAAAGCCCTCATTGTGTTTTATAAAATCATGTCTTTTTTAACATTTGCATTGGTTTATTAAATATGCTTTCCTAGTTGTGCCTAAGTTTTTTTAGCATGTATTTATTTAAAACATTCAGGGGGTTCACCATTGATATTTTATAAGGGGTGTATCATGGTAGTGTCATTATTTTATTTTATTTACACTTATATTTATGAAACAATCACCACTACAAAATTAATTTCTACATAATAGATAAAAATTCAATTAATCCTCTAACAACATTTAAATACTATTAATGGAAAGGAAAAATGCAAATTATATTAAGGATCAAGGGTTTATGCTATATTACAATGGGTAATGAAACTTAACCTAATACATAAGATGAAAAAGTGAAGGGGTACATCTATTTTGATGAAACCAATGGGTGTTATGTCTATCAGTTTTTCTTGATCTTATCTTTCATATAGAGTTTTCTAAAACTCATAATCAAATATGTACCATCCTAGAAAATCTTGTTGGTAATCTAGATGTAAACATAGATCATGAACTAGAGAATGAAATCATTAGTTTTATTCCAAGTACTTTTGACACCCTTCAGTATTTATTCACTAATTGTAAGTCATTTAGATTTTAGTTCAAGAATGTGGTATAGATAATAAATATGACCAAGTTATTCTTTATATACTCTTAAAACTAAGTCCATATTACTATATCTTTTTCTCTACATTCCATTCCAGTAAAAGTGATCTAGGCACTACATGTAATATTCCTTCTTTAGATGACTTTGTTGCCAACTTGACTTAGGGTCAAGATAAATTAATATAAATGGGAAGATTGAATTCCTAAAAACCTAAATCCTTAATTTTTGGGAATGGGAAATATAATTATTCAAACAAATAGAAAAAGAAAAAGAACAAGGATCAAGAGAAGAAGAAACAATTAATCTATATAAAAACAACTGTTGAAACATCATCTTCTAATGATAAACCTATGAAGGAGAAGCTTATGTGTGCTTATTATAAGAGAAAAATGGGAATGGTGAACAAAAATGCATGAAGAAACATATTGACCACCTAACTCATCTTATTGAAAATAAAAACATAGGTGTTCATGAGTCTATGAATTAAAAGTAATCAAATCAAGATTCTTGTAAGGCAAAAGCCAAAGGCAAAGAGAAATAAAATGGAAAATATCTTGTAGTAATTATGATTCTAACCTCTTCATGGGTTATTTACTCATGTGTTTATCATCATGTGGGTTATTCACAAGTTGAATTTTCTTCTATAGATCCTTGTAGCATGTCTTTTAACACTTTGGGTGATGAAAATTTAGTATAAGTTACATGGAGAGGGTCTATTGAACTATATAGAAGAATATTCAAAAAAATTATAAGTGTTTCATCATTTTTAACTAATATCCTATTAGTGTACAAAATCACTCACATAAATAAAGGCATGATGGTAGATTTATCACCATATTCGATCATAATTAGAGATTTTCATAATGATTATATAATAGTAATGGGACAGGTAGATAACTAGGGCATGTTATATACCTTCTCACATTTTCATCTAATTCTTTTCTGACTACATTGATGACTCATTTAGATGGAGTTAGAAAATTATTACATGATTGGTTTGGCCACCTCACCTACCACTACCTAACAGCTCAACAAAAATGACAAAGTCACAAACTTACCATAAATCCATTTATCTATTGGTCTTTGTTAGGATTGCATCCTTAGGAAGAATCTTGAAGATAAATTTGACAAAGGAAAAGCTTGGAGGGCTTCGAATGCATTGGATTTAGTGCATAGTGATGTATTTTAGCCTTGTCATAGTCTATATTTCATAATTACTAAGTATGTCCTAACCTTTATTGATTTATCGAGGTACACATGGGTCCACCTCAGGAAAAAATATAAATTTTTAGTCATGTTTTGAGACTTCAAAGTTATTATAGAAAAATAATTTGAGAAATACATCAAGGTTATTCTAACTAATAATTGGGTTGATCATGTCAACAATAGGTTTGAGTAGTTTTGCACTACATATTGGATTGATTTATAGTAGATAGTTTTAGACATTCATCAATAAAATAGAGTTATAGAATGTAAGAATAGGGCCTCCAAAGATATGTCTAACTCACTCTAATTCACTTGCACCACAATATTGGAATAAATTAATAAATATGCTTTATACATTCATAATAGGGTTCCCTATAAATCATTGAAAGTAATAACTCACTTTTAAGCTTGGTATGGTAGGAAACCCGTTATTGAGCATTTTGAAGTCTCTGAATCTCCAACTATGGCCCATATACCAAATAATAAATATAAGTCTATGGAACCTTAAATTAATCCTTACATCTTTGTAAGTAATCTAGATGGTGTCAACAGGTACCACCTTTTTCATTAGACCACACTTGAGCTGTTCATAGAGAAAAGTTCTCACTTTTAGGAGAGTCTCATAGAATCAACACTTGACACTTCTCCCAATTCATTGGACTCACTTGGATTCAATTTAAATTATTTAAATAATCCTAAACACATTATTGAATGTGAGGCCATTTATTCCAATTATGATAGGAATAATAGTGATGGGGACTCATCCCCATCCATAGCTGGATACACCTTGGAAGATGATGTTTCTCTACCTCATTCATCTATTTTTAGTCTTATTTTATCTATGAAGAAACTATATAAAATATGTAAATGAATTTGGGATCCTTTAAATTATAGTTAGACATGTTAATAATTTTAGAGTGGTCTACATGTTTTATATGCTTCTAGCTTAGATCCACAAATGTTTAATGAGGCATAAGTTATTAATGAGTGGGATTATACCATTTATGAGAAGTATAAATCCTTAATCAGTAATGATTCTTAGGACCTAACACTTATTCTAAAGGTAAGAAATATGGTTCAATATAGATGGATATATCAGATCAAGTATGTAGTAGATGGGTATATTTATAAGTCCAAGCTATGGTTACATGCAAGGTGTTCCTCATAGGTACCTAGCATCAATTATAGAGTGACCTTTGAAATTTTCACCAAAATAAGATCTATTAGACTCAAACTTTATATTTCCATAGCCAATCATTGGTATGTTCATCAAATGGATGTAAAGAGTGCCTTTCCTCATGATGATCTTGAGGAGGATATTTACATTGATTAGACTCCAAGATTTTTTGAAGATTCTTCCCTTATATATAGACTCTAAATATTTATTTATGGCCTCAAAAATGCCACTAAGGCTCGGTATGCCACGATGGATTCCTTTTTTAGTACAATAGTATTAAAAATGCCAATCAAATATGAACATCTATCTCTTGTGGTAGGATGATTCACTTTTGATTATGATTCTTTATGTTGATGATATTTTGATTTCTATTATATCTTCTTCATTCATTACAATGGTGAAAAGGGATATTTAGGATAGATTTTTTATGATAGACTAAGGCTTATTACATTAATTCCTTGGGATTCAAATTTATTATTCTAAATTAGGAATCATTCTTGCACAACCTAAATATGCTCTACATCTACTTTCTTAGTTTCACATGGTTGATTTTAATCCAACTACGACTCCCTTTGTATCTAGATTAAATTTTGAGGAAAATTTTACTTCACATTTGGTTGATTATACCTTGTATCAATTTTTTTTGCATAACCTTATCTACTTGACACATACTAGACCTGCCATATAATATGTAGTGGGTCCAGTCTCTAGATTCATGTATGAACCCAATGATTTACACTTGAAAGTAGCTATGAGGATCTTACACTACATTCTAGGCACACATATATTTATGATTCACTACTTAATTGGTACTGAAATCAACTTGATTAGCTATACTAACTTAAACTAAGCTGTTGATTCAGAAATAGAAATCCACTTTAGGTTACATTTTATCCATTTTTTAAATTCAAAAAAAATGGTCAAGAAAGAATCATAATGATTTCTATTTATCATGTATGAAGGTAGAGTATAGTGGGGTTAACAATTCTACCATTGAGTCCATCTAGATGTAGGGGATTTTCATAGAGTTTGGTATCCATTTTAGATGGCCTACTATCATATACTATGATAACTAGAGTATTATTCAAATTTACATAAATTTGGTCATCATCAGTAGACCAAACATATATTTTCACATGAAATTCATTTGATATATCATTCATGGGGACATCATTGATATGATAATTGCTAAATGATAGAGTAGATAGCATACATCTTTAACAAACATTTCATGGAGAAAAAGAATATTCACTTGCAAGATCTTATTAGGGTTCAAGATACTACAACATCATCTTCTTGTGTGGGGGGGTATTCTAGCATCTTATTTATGTCTCTCTTTTGGTGGGAGTTTTTCATAAGGGTTTTCTATTTTTCTCTACTTTATAATAGGTTGATTTGTACATGGGTACCTCATCATGCCTATTTGTTGGTCCCATTTATTTTACAATGCCTACCTAAGTTATTCATATGGGGTCAAGTTAGAGTAGGGGTTATTTAGTTTCCCATATTTATTTATTATGTTATTTTTCACACACTTGTATTTTCCTACTTCCATGGATAATATTTCTTCAATGTACAATTTGACTGAATAACTACAAAGTAATGCCCTTAAGTAGCTATTTTGGAAATGGGAGTTAATCTTATATTCTTGTCTCTATTGACCACTTTTTTTGGAGTTACTATTATACATTTAGGGTCTATTGACAACTTTTGTGGAGTTGTTACACAACTCTCTCCTATATGTATGTCTCATTTTGTGAGATTTTTCAATAATAAAAGATTGGTATTTTGGTTAATATTTGTCTTATGTAATATTCTTGTATTGATTTCATATATATTGTAGTTGTGTTTTTTTTTTCTTGTTTGTCTCTCACCTATAATTAACCTATGCATCTACATGATCTTTTGATCCTAGACACAAATCTGATAACACCATAGTCAACAATATTTGCACTATTGGTTTCACCAAAAAAGGCACAATGGTTTGCATACTCAATCAAGTGTACTCATTCCATATTACTCTCTAACATTTTGTCTTTTACTTATTGATATTCATTTTAATTAAATATTGATAGTTCATATGTTTCATTATAAATTTAAGTGGATCATAATTTAATTTTGTGGCCTACATCCAAGACTCCTTCCCATAGGTAAGTTTAGGTATGTACTCTTTTTATTTTTACTCTAGAACATTCAATATATTCCATTACTAGAATAAAAGGGGGGGGAGGGGGGAAAGTAGACACATGAAATTAACAATTAATCTAAAATCCTGCACTTGTGACCACTAATTTAAATACTTATCTCTAGACCCATCTTAGGCTCCTTTTTTATCACTTTTGATCACCTTGAACACTCTTTTAAGTTGATAAATGACCCTCACATGTACTCATACCTATCCTTATCAGCCTCAGACACCTTTTAGGATCTATGTAACACTTAAAGTAATGAAATCACCCTTTGCACAGTATCAACCTAGGGGACTATAGTACATTGATATAGTGTCCTTTCCCCCCCTCCTATTTTCATATTAAATAATGACTAATTTTCCAAATTCAAACCCATAAGAAGGTTGGCCCATGTTACTAATGAGCACCATTTAAATGAATTTCAATGATATGAATATATAAATACTTTTCAAACCATTTGAAAATGGAAGAGGGATACCACATTCAAAATCACTAGAATCATATTTGTACATTGAGATCAGAATAGACATTTCTCCCAATTCTGATTTCACACATCCCTAGTATCCTAGAGATCAAGTGTAAACACATTTTAAAGGTCACAAATCATGATTAAGGGACATAATCACATTATTATTTCAACAATATCTAGCACATTTTAGAATTATTCACACCCCACCATAGCATGGCATAACTATGTGAAGTTTAATCCCTCTTAAGAATATTGATATGTAGGTAGTGCTCAACACATGGGGTGTTTAGGTCTTACACAACTTCAATCACTAACTCTTTTTACCCATTAGTTTGTATTTGTATTCACATTTCAAGGAGCTATGTTTCTTAAGGAAAATTAGCTATACAATGGTATCTAAAAGTGATCATAAGCTCTTGCACTATGTATAGGCTATGGAGATGAAGGCACAATAAACCTACAAACCATGATTTCCTTATTGTAAAAGGATGGGTATGCCACCGCTCTAGTTTAATCATTCTATTTGTATTGTGCAGGGCCATATCATGTTCTATATTCTTAATTCTAATCACTATATAACCCTATACAGTAAGTCTTAGATGTTGATTCCTCCTTGAGGCCCAGTTTCTAGTTAAGTCTTTCTTTTCTCCTTACACTTTGTTATTTTTACTAATTTTATAGAATACATTAGTTCCAAATCAGTGAAGATTATAATTATTATATTATTCTCCTAATTTTACATAGTAATATTATCATATAGGGTTTTGACACAAATAGCAAATTTTATAAAACATATTTATAACATTATGATTTATTCCATTAAATTTATCTTAATAAGGGTTAATTCCCCTTTTAATCCAAATTTTGATAAAATATTGGTGAACCCAAGTTAGTCACACACTTTAATTGATTCAAATGTTTTTTCCTAGGGTTTAGATAAATCCCTAAACATTAGACACTAAAAGACTTTTCCTTCAAACATGGATTTAAATCTAACACTAAAAGAACTTTATTTCAACCTCATATATAATAGATGACACTGAAATAATTATATTTTTACATAAATAATATCCAATAGTCAAGGTACCTTATTTTAAACTTGGATTTCATAAGAATTTACTAATCTTGATAGATAAAAAAATTATTTTTTGAAGAATTTACATTTTATTTTTTTATTAATCTAGGTTGCAATAAATTTATGGTTGTATCAAATAAACATTTTACAATACATTTACCATAAATACAAAAAATGTCAAGTATGACATGGGAAAAAGAGAACTCATACATACAACATGTTATATTTCTCAAATTACATCCTCATATCATATATATAATGAATATAGAAAGTGAGAAGACCCATGAATCTTATAACAATAGTTTTGATCATGTTGATTGAAAATAATTCATTAAATACCTTATTACCGATCCAAAAGAGATTGAATCTTTGTTGTTTATGGCTAGGCAAGAAAAAATAAAATGTAATCAATCTATCACATTAGAGGAACCAAATTATTATATTAAGAAATATATTATTAACCCTACTATAAGTGTTTTGTATATATTGACTTGTAAAATAAATTAACACATACACAAAAGAAAAAAAAAACACAAACACACATTTAAAAGTTAATAAAAAAAATTCTCAACAATGGTCAACATTTTCTCCATTTGTATATGCAATTTCATACAAAAATCCATGTGTTTACTCAAAAAAAAATGTGTTCTTACATATACAATCTACTTATTTTTTCACCAAAAAGTAATATCATTGTCATAAATTCATCCATTTCATATAGGTATTTTTAAAATAATTATAAACTAAAATAAAAATTATACAATTTATCTTCTTACACTATTATAAAAAAAATTATCCAAGTATCTCAAAAAGTCTCTTTAATTTCAAGTATTGATATTTTAAGAATAAAAACCGTTTAAGGACCCACCTTTTTTCCCCATTTACTTTGCATATACTTATCCATTTAATGTATTTTGAATCTTTACATCAAAATCCATTAGCACTTGATATTTCATCATATTCTTACCTATAGGATTTGTAGCTCTTAAACATACACTATATGAAGGTAAAGGAGACCAATATCACCATATTAGATCTCTTCATGTATCATGATTGTATTATGTATTTAATGATAAGCTAATAACAAATGTATTCTCTATAAGCTTAAAATATTATGCCTTGTGTCGGTTTGATGATCTACTTATTCAATTAGTCAGAGCACTCAATCCACTAAAAGATGAATTTCTTAATATTTTTTCTATTTACATAAACAAAAATATTTATTATGAAAAAATACTAAGATTAAGAAATAAAATAATGAGCCTATTCATGATTATGTACTTTTTTTATAAGACTATGATTTTGAAAATGACTAACACATTAATAGATAATGGATTACAAGATATTTTAATACAAATTTATTGCACCTTGGCATGAGTCTATTATTTTCAAAAAACTCAAATCATTTTAGTAAATTTATCACATAATAAGATAAATATATTTTAATATTATTATTCTAAAAATCTCAAGTATGCACGTGTATCTAAATCATGTATACACCTTCTATACTATCTACTCATTTTTTAGTTATAATAAAAAATAGGGTCTTTGATGTTATATTTGGATGTCCATGGTTTCAAAATATTCAATTTCTACATTATATTATACATATATGACTAAAATAGATTCATTTCAATCAATTTGTTATAATTCAATGAATCAAATATGAGTACCCTCTAAAATCTACCATTCAATCCATCACCATATGTCACTAATACATTTATGTAAAAATAAATCAAATTTAAAATTATTATAGCTAAGAAAAATATTTGTATCCAACCAACTCAAAAAAAGTTTCAAATGGTTAAAAACCTACCAATGAAAAAATAGGGTTATCTAAAAAAGGTTAATAATTATCAACAAACACCATCACATGTATAACCTTCCTAATTGGTGATTCATAAATCACATCATGTTTCTCAAATGGCAAAACATTTGGAATAATCTCACACCATTAAATATCATATTTCTCATCATTCTACATCTCTTAGAGAAACTTCTTCTCCGCATGACTACACAAGTAGTGATCTAGATAGCTTTCTTACTGTACATGATAAATTTTATTAATTTTATACATGCACATATAATACATTTCATTCAAAAAATTTAATCCATTTACCACATATCATAGATTTTAATGATTCTTCTAGTCATGGGATAATTGGTTATCTTGTTTCATTTTCAAATATTTAAAAAATCAAAAACATATAAATAATACAAAAAAAATGATCGTACATAGCTTCTTGATTTTTCAAACATGATCATCCTTTACTTGCACATGAAGTCAATTTGATTAATTATTCTAAGTCCTTTGTTCTTGATTAATTGTTGGCCTTTGGCTATTTTTTTTTAATATTATAGATTTGAAAATTTTTAAAAATGATCTATTTTGTCATATTCTACTAGTTATTTCCATGTTTTCATGGTATCCACTAATAAGGTTACATTTTTTTGATAAGGTCATAACTATCCAGTAAAGGGTAAGAAACATATTCCATTATTGAAATCATTTTAATGTTTTATTCTAGTGTAATGTTTTACCAAAAAAATAAAAATTGAGCACACAAATCCTTAATTTTGCCAATTTTCATACTTTTCACTTAGTTTTAGTATGCAAATCACCATTTATTCATGTAAATATTTATTTTCCTATGCCATATTATTCATACATATTACATTATTTGACAAGTGTACATTTGATGAAATCAGGATGTATAATTAGTCCTCTATATACTCATTATATCCCTTACATGTTTTTCAAATTTATAATTCATATATAGTGGGGGCATCTTTCTCATACATGTCCATGCCATCATTTATAGTGCATATTTAAAATTAAAACATCTATATTGATTACATATTTCTCCTTTATTCTAATTTCTAAATTTTTATTATCATTAGTTCTATCATTCTTAGCTTCTAATTCCAAAAAGAAAAAAAAAATCAAATATGTAAAAAAATTAAAAACATTCTAAATATTCTAGAAAATAAAAATCAAGAATTGAGCATGATTAGACATCTAGTTTATATATTTATTATATGTTATTTATCTCATGATTAATATATAACAAACTTTGTTAACTTATTTAGTTTTATCACATATGTATTTCACTAGTATTGGTAAGTGTTATTTAGGACATACACATTTCACTTGGATCAAGGAGTTGCACTTGCCTTTACCCATTACCCTTACTAAAATGTGGGCATTTTATACATAGCTTATACTACTTTTAGGTTTTATCAATTCCTAAATCCTATATTTTTTTATCTCTATACTATTTACAAATATCTTTCTAACATCTCTATCTTACAATTTTATACATGTAGATGTTATTTTCTATTATATGTTCACATTACTTTTACATGATTTAGACCACTTTTCTTATTATGTGTTCCATCGATATTATTACTTGTATATATTAGATTATTTATTATTTTTCTATTGTGTGTGGTCTTTATCCCTTACATGAAAAATTATTTAAACATTGCTATGAGATATTGTTTAATATATGTGACATTTAAACATATCATTTGATATTATTCCTTGGAAATTTATGCAAAATTTTAATATGTTCCTTGTTTAAAAAGTTATTCTTGTCATTTTCATGTGGCTCATGGTCTTAGGTGTGCAATATATCATTAAGTGACATTTGAACATGTCCCATGTATGCATCAATTAGATTTATTATATGGCATTGTGCTTGTTGTGTTGTGTGCTTGTTGAGATTTTTAATTTTAATGAGTGTCATGATCCATATCATGGATTATCTAATTCATAGGATGTTAATGCTACATTTCACTACTATGAGATTCCTTGGCACATTCTATATGTCATATCTCATATGTTAAATACAATAATTCAAATTAAATATATCTTACAATGTTAACATAATTTTTTATAAATGTTACATTATTCAAAGATTACATATTTTATTATTTAATAGGGTTAAAGAATGGGTTTTAAAATGTCCTAGAGCCTTACACAAATAGAGATAAATATATAATGTTAAATTTGACATATATAACCTTTACCAATATTGTAAGATGTATAACACAAAACCATATGTTGGTGCCTAAAAATAAAATCCATCTAGGATTTATTTTGGGTCCACGTGGGTTTCAAATTGGGAGTTGAATGCAACAAATAAAGGATAATTTAATCAAACAATAGCATGTTGGCCACATGAGAAGAGGGTCCATGTTTGAGAATGAGTGCCACATGAAAAGTCATAAGGAATAATACAACATTTTAATTTTTCTTTGCTCGAGGGATGCATGGAAGAATGGTGGAGTTTATGGGTCAATATGCAACATTGACCTAGTTGCTAGAGATAAATGAAAGCCCATTTGGGATTTCTATGAGAAAATAACATGCCAAAATCACCTATGAAAAAGACAAGTTTCAAATTATTTGTAAGTTTTTAGATCTTGTAGAAAAGGAAAGGGCACAAGTTTGTAGAAGAGAGTGGACCCATGGCAAGGACCCAGTAGAAATATCAATTTTAAATACATATTTTCACTATTAAAAATTTTAAAATGCCTATCTCACTCCCGAACCCACTGGTCAAAGAAAGTAAAAGGGGTCAACGGTGGATATATGGAGCCTAGATGTAACTTGGAAAGTTTGCTCACTCGCAAGTCACTCGTTGACTTTTGAATCTTAATAGAGAAGAACATGGTAGAGATATTAAGTGGGGATGCAACTCAAGAAATAAATATTTATAGTTTCAAATTGATTCTCAATTTCTCAATCCTGCCACATAATCAATTGAAACCAAATGACCATGGATTTCCAAAAAGGAATTTAATAAACAAGATGGAGGTATGCATGCTTTTTTCATGTTCAATGATGAACTAAGGGTTATAATAAGGGCACAAAAGTCAAAAAGTGATGTTTTTTATCTATAATTACTACTTCAATGCCAAAGTTTGTATGGATGGCAAAACATGTTAATGGTAATAGGTTGTCACTCGATACAAGCCCCAGGTCTAGCCCCAACCCTGAAACCCTAAGCATAAGTTACCAAGGAGTCCATTTTCAAAGCAACTCTCAACCAAGGCATTTGAGTTACAAAAACATGTTACATAAGTCCAAGAATAGATGTAGAATGCACTAGAACAACTCATAGTAGTAGAGATTGTAAGTGCTCAAGTATTGGATTCATTGTTAGAATCTCAATACAAGCATGCACCTTTAGAGTGTCCTAAACTAAATCTAAGAAAAATAAAAGATTGATTTTTCCTAAGTATTTAGATTTGATCCTATTTCATTGGACATGTCTGGCATGGTAATGGAATTTTCTTAGTTAAATAGACAAAGTATTGGATGTTATTAGCCCACCAAACTTTCTCTTATGAATGGTTGTAATCATACTTGTAACTATAGAGGAGGATACAATTAGATTAATGTAAAAATAATTATGGTAAACCATCACAAAATGATATAACATGTTCCTCATTCATGGATTTAGCTAATAGGTGACATACTTGTTCTTTTTTCTGATAAAGGGTCAAGGATTTTACTATAATCTCATTCAAAACCCTGACTATAAAAAAATGTAATGTGTTAATAAATTACAGGCTTATCTTTCAATTATCGATTCATAGAATTTAATGATGTTCATTGTGAAGAATTAAATCCTTTTTAAAATCTAAACAATCTTGGGAACAAGTGTTTATCTACAGGAAACAACTTAATATTTCTTCCCAAAGAGAGAGAGATATTCTTGGGGTGTAAGAGTTGTTGGTGAGTGTAACATCATTTATTGTGGTGAGTTAAATCAAATAGGTTGAATATAATTATAATGGTAGACATGACACTAAAATTAGGAATTCAGTACCATGTCCCAACAAGTAGGACATAGAGGATTTGACTTTGATCTCAAGTTTGTCTCAAAGCTTGAGTGTGAATTACTTTAGACTTTATTGTATAGTTGTGGCCATTTAGAGTTTATTTATGGATTGTAAATCCTAAAAATATAAACTTGATTATTCATTTATTTCATGTTCTTCAGATATCTTTAATTATATTCAAATAATTTTTATGAGATTCATTTTAGATGATGCCTCAGGACTATGTGATTTTTGGGATAGTAGAGGAGGGGTATTGTATTTGTTTATCTTGGTTTCAATAGCTAAAGAATTATTTGGGAATATGACATCTCAATGTAAAATTTTAGAGATAAATTATTGTGTGGAAAATAAAATAATGATTATGGAAAGGGTTTTCTTCTAAGAATATTTTCCAAAAGGTGCTCTATTAAACCAAGTTAGAATTAAGTTAGGTGGAAAGTCAAGAAATTGAAAGTTTTAAAATATGCATTCGAGGTTCCAAATCTATAAGAGATTTTCATGGGAGATGTAAATTTTAAACCTAAATATATCAAAATTCAAGTTACAATGTGTAGTCAACTCCCCAAATCTCATCAATCAACTCAACATGGATAAAGTCAACTGAAGAAGAGCTCTCAGGGTATTTCATAAAAGGATGCATTTTTACATTTTTGAAAATGTGAAAATTGTAAAGTGTACTTGGATATACTAAACCCACCAGTCAATAATAGTCAAACATGGGGTCCAAATTCAAGGCAAATCTTTCAAGACCAATTGAAATTTTAAATTTGTGCAAATTTCAAATTGCACTTGGAGTACCCAGTTCCCTGAGGAATATTTTAATGGGAATTACAATTACAAATTTACAAGTTAAAATTTGCACTTGAAGTTCCCAATTCCCCATGGGAACTTTTCAAGGGAACTATAACTATAAATTACAAGTTACAAATGTGCTATTGTGTTTTGAATTTCCACCAAATAAAGAAAGTGCAAAATTACTAATGAGACCTAACATTCCCCATAAGAATAAAAAGTGAAAAGTAATGCATTTAAGCATTACAAATTTTGGAGGCAACCCTAAATAGTAAAATATGTGGAAAAATCAAAGTGTGGAAAGTCAAGTTGGAGTCCAAATGTGAAAAAGGTAAAAATAACCTAAGTCTTACATGTTCTCATGTTTCGCTTGTTTGAACACATCCATGGGAGAAATATTGCAGGTTTGTAAGACGAAGGTGGACCATTCAAAAGATTATTTTTCAAATGGTGATGGATTTGGGGTGTTCAAATTCTATCATTACAAGTCAGGGTTATTTTTTGGCATGTGTAAGAGCAAGGGCAGCTATCAAAGAAGATTCTAGATTTGCAAATGAGTGGTTAAAGGCATGTCTAGGCATTTTCACAAGAAGACAAAGGGTGTATTTGGTTCCAAAAGAAATATTCTTCTTTAAGTTCTAATGAAATGAATTTATTAACAAAAAATCTAAGGTTTTAATGCAAATATTCATCATTCCATGTAGAGGCAGTTACAAGAATCATTTTTTTTTACAAAGACATGAAGATTCTAGGCGTGGCAAGGAGCATATTCCATCTAGAAGCATCTTGGATGAAATTCAAGCATTGTTTTCAAGGTTGCAATCTTGAAAATTAAAATCCATATTCCTAGATTGTAAAAGGGTGATAAAATTATATAAAAAGATGGTTTGTCCTCTTTTCTAAGGTTGTTGTTGGTTATTAGTTTTTTTCTATGTATCAGCTCTTCCAAATTTTAGGTGCATTGCAGTGTGTGACTTTTGTCTCCCTTGATAAGGTGGTATGAATGTACCACCATTAGCAATCTCTAAGAACATTTTAATACATCACCCCTATCCAACAAGGAGTAAATGCACCATGCTTGTCCCCATAGAAGCATTTACAAAATATGATTTATGTAAGGTTTATTTGCAAAGTTAATGAAAATACTTGTAGTTTTTACTCTTTCCTATTGATGAAGTGAAATGATATGTTTTATAAATTCCACTAATTGGGCATTTGTTTTAATGCTTATGAATGGTTGTCATCTTGGGCTTAGAACTAGCTTATAAACCCCTTTCTACATTGTGCTTTTGAAATATGTTGTTGGTAAGTTCTTAAGGGAACCTGAGGTTTTCATCCTTAATAAAGAACATACATTTTTGTTAAATATATTACAAGAAGAAATGATAGAAATAAGACCTAATTTTCACTATTTCACCAAATATTTTGAAAGATACAATTTTACATAAAAATATGGAAATAATAGACATGAACAATTGTGGCAGTCGTTATTATCATTTACTAGATATTTTATCCTTGAAATCACTTAGGCACAAATTCTAGAAGGTTTCTAAATTTTTCTATTATATTTTTTCCTTTATTATATTTTCCCACTTCAGTCAATTGATGCTTTAATATCTATGTTCATATTTATTTTGCATAATTTAGCCTTGTTCATTCATGTTTGATTTATCTATGTTCATTTACATTTAGTTTTTTATTTTAAAATTGAATTTCTTACACCCTGCATTATTTTATTCTATTTTTGTGAATTAGGATAAATTAATATATTAATTCAAAATTTAACATAAGAATTTGGTGAACATATTCATTTTTCAAACCATGACAAACTTTATGTCTACCTTAGGGTTTCAGCCTTCTAGAGTGTTAATTGTTCTTGCATTAGGATCTAAAAAAATTAGCTTTTATTTTTAGTTATCTCCTTGCTTTTTTTCATTTGAAAATTTCCTTTCATATTTTTATTCTATACGAACTAATCAATTTATCTCTAATACTTCTTTAAGGAAAATTGATATAATAGTAATATTAAATTTTAACATATTCAAATTCATTTAAAAATGGATAAAATGGATTTGATTAATGCACACATTGGCTCCTCTTTTGAAGAACAAATTATTAATGAAAATTTGCAATAACATAAAACAAACTAATAAGATAATGAGAAAAATTCACAAGATACCCATGATGTTCTAGATAGGATTCATCTCGACAACTTCAATGCATTTGATCATGAAAAATTTCAATGTGTATACATACATACATGCATGCATGCATGCATACATACATAAATACATACATACATACATACATATACTTCTCTAATGACGTTGTCAAATTCCATTATACATACCTAAAATAATTGAGGTCCCCATAGCTTCAAAAAAAGCCGAAAATCCCTATATTTATACTCTTAATGTGTAACATGATTTACCTTTTTTGTATTTTCAACCCCACTACAGGTGTGGCTACAACTACTGTTAATATTGATATTGCATTTGCATATTTAGGTTTTGTGACAACACATGGTTTAAAACATATTTATATCCATATGCCTAACCTAGTAATCCATTCCAATCCTTTGTTATCTATGCATATGATATCACATACCTTATCTAATGCACAATCCCTTAAGCAAACAATTACATTATGTAAGCTAATGTGTCATAATTAGAGCAAGGTATCCTAAAAGATAACCAATCATTGGATTCCCATAATTTTATTCATAATCATTTAGCACATGATAATGTATCATATCTTTTACCCACTAGATTTTAAGCTCCTAAGCTTCATTTATATGAGGGTAAAGTAGATCCCAAACAAAATCATAGATATTTTCATGTAACATGCTTGGAGCATTAATTTAATGATAATTTGTTATCTAAAATCCTTTTAGGGAGATTAAAATATTATGGATTACATTGGATTTATGATATACCCTCTGAATGTAGGAAAGCTATTAATTCTTTGACATATTTTTTTCTCAAACACTTTGATATTAAAAATGATGAGAAAAATTTGTAAGCACAAACTGTTAAGATAAAACAAGGAACTAACAAACCTATTAGTGATTATGTGATTCATTAAAATAACATGTTGGATAAAATTACTACTACATTGATAATTAAAATATAATTTTAAACATTTTTTACTTTCACCATTACATGAATTAATAATTTTTTAAAAATATAAGTCATTAGAAGATGTTTGCGATATTATATGAGATAGAGAAGTCAAAATTATTAGTTTAAATAAACTTAAGTGCACATATACTACTACTACAACTTACACAACCAAGCTTCAAATAAAACCATCTTATAAAGATAATAAACATGATACTAAACCAGAACAAAATATATAAGTCAGTGATATTTCTCAACCTATTCATAAATTTATTTTATTAGCTCAACCACAAATAAAATTTTATACATTACTAAAAATACCTTACAAATTGTTATAATAACTACTTGAATTCAACATAATGACTTTCCTTCCTCAATTTAAAGTTGACAAGAATAAGCCAAAAAGTAAATTCTTTCATAATAATGATGTAACACTTAAAATGACACTTGAGTGTTATGAGTGGTACATGAGACAACACATTCATAGATTATCCTTATACCTATCTTAAGGCCTATTTTGACACTTATTTAACCCTCATGTAGGCCATAAGCATCCCTAGACATCCCTACAATAGTCTTAGACCCTCATATTAACATCAAGGCACTTTATGCTTTAGATTCTACCACCTAGACAATAGTGCCATAATAAGGACAGTAGCACCACATGGAGCTAGTATCTCAATTTTGGTGCTACTATCCTCTCCCTAATTTTTCCACCAACATATATATTTTAAAATATAAGACCCCTTAGGCTCAACTTATAATTATTTTAAGACTCAAAAAAGCACTAGAAAAGTATATATACATGATTTTTATCCCTCTAACCATTAGATAGAAATCATATGAATATTACACATACAAACTCAGAATAATTTGTACAAAATCAAGGTTATCAATCCCTATTCTACCCTAGTTTTACATACAACTATGTACAACATTCTTAAGATTAGATTATTTATATCTCAATTCTCAAACATATTCAAAATAATTAAGTCAATAATCACACTATCCTAGCTTGAATTTAAACTAGAATTTAGGTTGGGAGAAATACATAGGGTTAAATCCCTCTTTGGAGTATTTATATGTAGGAAAATCTCATCATAAAAGGGTGTTAAGGATATCTAGCCTACCCCACTAACAACATGCTTTAATACTTGTATCAAATAGATGCCCTAAAAAAATAGCCGATTAGGGTTTTCACATAAAATCAATCAAAACATGTCATATACATAGATCTAAAACTCATGTATATGTAAATAGGCTTGACAAACCGAGACATAGGTGCACCCATAAGTTCATAATAGTTCTGCATTGAGGGCACTACTGCTAATACATAGACACTAGCATCACATATAAATACTATCCAATTAGAGCACTACCATCTAAGATGGGTTTTGACACCTATATATATTATTTATGAAACTTTAGACTATCCTTTATCTCAATTTATAGCCCCAAGATCTCCCATTTCAGTTATTTTCTAGCTATATTCTTCTTTACACTATTTATTGTTATTTTTAGAAAGGTCAAATTAAGGCAATTTTATTTAAAATTAGTGGCTATATTTATTTCATATTTCTACCCTGATTTTATATACTCAACCCTTTAACAACATAGGATTTACTTACCTCTAAGACTTGAATGGTTAAAACATTTGATGAACCTGACTTACTTCAAAAATTGTACAAACTCTAACCATAGATAATCTTAGGTTTTATGTTTACATCCTTCTAAGACTCACACTCATATTTTAAATCCCTATATTTTTAATTTTTATTTCATATAATTATGATAATAATGATATATGAAGTTTATCATGTTAGAATACAAAGAATTTTATCTTTATTTGCATGTTTATTTTCTTTCATTTTGAACAAATTCAAAGATGACATAAACACATATATAAATAATGATTTATATGAGTTAAAATGTATGTCATATTTCATTATATCTCTAGCATGTTCTTGTTCTCTAATGTTGAATTCAATTAAGAAATAAATCCTTACATACATAGAGGATCATTACATAAGCTAATAACCATGTTTCAAGCTTTAATGTCATATCCTATGCATATAAAAAATGTCCTTCTCCTCCTCCTATACATGAAGGTCATAGCTACTTTCCATCTAACTAGGTCTATGTCATCACTCCTCCATGGGGTAATGTATGTTATAATATTGTTACTAATGCACATACTCAGCATATCCATGCTTGCGTATCTCCCCTATAGGGTATGTGTCTACATGTTCAATCAAAAGTAACAAGGGTTTGCACTTATGAGACTCTAAGGGATCAAATTATGAGTATGAAAAACATAATATTATAATTACAAAATTAGAATTAGTTATTAAGTGAAAAGATCATATTATTTGTAAATCAAATTATATATACAAAGTCTTCAAAATCTGCTAGTGTTCATCATGTACATGCATCTATACCTACCAAAGTTATGCCTAATACTCTTTCATATCAAATCATAAACTACAATATCAGCAATAAAATCAATATCAAGATGATATATAAGACAAGAATTATGACACGCTCCCCCCACTTAACAATGAAAATCTTATAATCAATAGGGATGAGATTTTATAGACTTTCATGGATATACTTTGAGAACAACTGCATGATGATGCATATATTATACAAGTGATAATGGAAATAAATAAAAAATAAAACAAATTTCAATCTTCTACTCCCGTAGATAATAACATTGTTAAACCTACTTTGGGGGTAACTTAACTTGTACCATAACTAGTTTTAACTAGACAACCTTTAGTGCTAGATAAACCTCTTATAGTTAGTTCCTCATCTCTATATATACAATCCCTTATGCATGAGATTCATTCTCTTTAGTCTAAGGTGTTACATCTTTCTCAAGGAGCTACTAGGCCATCACATGCCCTGGATTATCATGTTCATATGCACATACACCATTGGCACATCACATAGTGTAAAATACTTTTCCATCCATATTTGTCGCACCTAAGGTTAATTTGTATGATAGTAAGGGTGACCCAAATCACCATATATTAACTTTACATGCAATATGTTTGGACTCCATGCACAGTGATTGGAACCTGATTTAGTTATTTCCATGCAATCTTAAGAACCTACATAAATAACTCCAAGACATATTAAAATATAGCCTACTACCAACATTACATGAATCTATCTTGTTCAATAAGTTTTCAAACTTCATATTTGTACCACATAGTGAGAGACATGGAAGTCAAGCTTCAATTAATAAGAATCAATTAATCAGAGTTATAGTAAGCCTCTATACAAAGTAAGGGCCACTAAATAAAATATTGATTTAAAGGAAATAGTTAACAAATATTTAGATACATCTTTTCACCTAGTTTTGTTAGCTCCTCCATGAAGAGTTTTCACAAACCTTACAGAATCCCCGACACGTGATTTATAGTAGATTATGTAATGCAATGTCATATTTATTCCTCCCATTAAAGTGGTTGATATGACACAGCTTATTGTAAAAATACATGTTTCTAACGCATTTTATGAATATCACAGGGCAGTACACCATACTACAAACTAGTGCGTCACTTTGAAACATAAGATACAAGATCTGATAGAGGTTAACATAAATGATGTAGGTACACCCAAAGAGGCACCCAAAGTTCAACAAATAGAAGCTAATACATTGAAAATATTCTAGGATCCATTTCTAAAGCCTTTAATAAATAAGTTAGGTTAAATTTAGGTGTTCACTATACATATTAGGCACATCCACCACTAGCATCATATCACACTAATATAGAGGATGCACACCCTTACATAATATTATTGGTGTGTATAATACTATAGTTCCATCTAGACCACATCAATTTCTTGGAATAAGAGATTTTATATGATGATTTAGATTTATATGCACTCTTTATAAGATCCTATATAGATAATCATCCTATTCATAGTGCTATGGTTGACAATGGGTCAAGTATTGACATGTGCACTATCACACTTTTATAGAACTTGGGGTATTCAAGATAAGATATTTCTCCTACAAACACATTTATTCATGGTTTTAGTGACCATGTTTAGATATCCTTTGAGAGATTGTACTTCCACTATAGGCTTGAGTGGTACATGTGGCCACTAGTTTCTTAGTAGTACATAGTGCAAACACATTTTACATGTTATTAGGTAGGCCATGGATACATTAATTATGATCCATCCCATCCATAGTGCATAGACTACTTAAATATATAATTACAAATTAGGTGATCACTATTGAGGGTCTTTCATATGAGTATCCTCTACTATCCATTAGGTAGTCACACCATAGTTACCAATTAAAATTCTAATTATAGTTCTTATCAATACACCATAGAGTTTAGTTGACTCATTAGTACATGTGAGGTATACTCCTATATTGTTACCACGTACACATAATCTCCCATAAATACCATTATTAGAGATACCCCTAATGTCAGATATATGTTACAGACTTTAGAGGTCCTCTGTCTAGTCCTTTTCCTCTAAGATTAGTATTATTGAGTTCCTAGATTTCTTAGTACATGACACCTATGCTAGCTACAATATTTTCTACTAGGTGGCTTCATGAGACCCCCATAGTTCACAAGACACCATAATTAATTTTATGATTTTATAACACCACTTTGTAACCAATGCTAGTTATAGATCAGTCAATATAGTAGGTTCTAAGACATGAATTACCTTTTCTATGTCACACATGATAACTATTCCTTTTTTTAACATAGGCCACGTTGATAGTTAGTCTCTCATGATATTCATCGGTTAGTATTTTTCCTCCCTTCTTGTACATACTTTTCTTATTTATCACTCCTTGTATATAGTTTTATTTTCATGTTACTTGTACATAGCATATATGAAAAAAATACATAAATAATATAATATGTTAAAACACAAAAGAAATCAAATATTTCTTTAGAAAATATATAGTTATAGATTGTATGTATTTCCATTTTTACAGTTATTATATTTTATAGATAATACATATACTAGATAACTTAGTATATTTCGTTTTACCATACATACATGTTTCACATGTTCTTTTTTAGTGCTTTCAGATTGCTACATGACTTAGGTTCACTACACTAATCCACATTTCCTACTATCTACCCATTGGGTGGATACACACATATACACAAGTTCTTAATTAGACACATTCACCCATTTAGAGGCACCCTATATATTGTTTCCATTACTAGGTTAAATCTTTCTAAACTCTAAATCACAAATTTAGATTTATTATGTCTCGATATTAATCATTCTACACCTACTTAGATTTTTCCAGCTACTTCTATCTTAGACTCAACTTATGTACATCTTATCTCTTATACCTATTTATACCATATATTCATACATGATTTCATTTATAGATTTCCTAGTTTATACATGATTGTGTCTCCATGCTTCTTATGTTCAATGGAATTTAAATATTGCATTTCTCTATGGACCTATGCCACTTATTTTCATTGTATATATGCTTTAGACATGTTCCCATGTCTTTGTGTGTGCCTTATTGATTGTTTACATGCACATTTGAACATGTCCTTCTATGTGGCTCTAATCTAAACTTATTTATATTCACATGTGTACATTTGAACATGTCCTTGTATGTCTTGATTTCTCAAATTTAGTGACATGTACCCATTTCCCTTGTATTGTGACCCCTTGGCCTACTTTGTATGCCTCATGTATGTTGTATGTATGTTTTTATAAATTATTTCCATGCCACTTATCTCTTTATTGTTACACACTCCAATTGTAGATGCCATGAGGGATGTCATACATCTCCCCTTCCTACTTGGGTGCCATGACAAACATCATGCCCCATCCCCTAGTTAACTACTCAATTATTACTCAGGTTTACTATTTGTACACATTATAATATCTATCATGAAAACCTTGTGAATGTTATACCTAACATACATCACATGTTATAAATAAATGCTCAGATTATCCTACATTCTAACATTATGCATGCACATTATATTAGTTTATTATCTAGATATCATATATGATCTAGCTAACACACATTTTATATAGATTTTTATTTTCAGGGAAAATTTTGCACATGTTCAACAACTCCCATCAAAAGAGGGGGCATTCATAGGGGTTTGTCTTAGAGATCAGGATATATAGATGTACTCAAAGTATAATTTTTAACACATAGGATTAGAACATAAAAATTAGTTTAAAAAAATGCATTGGGAAATAGTGACACAAAGATCAGTTATGTTGCATATAAATTAGAATAGTTGTACATTAGTGCCAAAATTAGGATACTGGAGCCACATGGATCTACTATCCAAGATATGGTACTACTATCTAGTAGCCTTAGTTTCATAAAATTCTAAATTGGACAAGAAGGTACAATAGATATAGTCTAGTTTGGAAATATTAAATTACACTTTATTAATTTTGGCTTAGTTAAGACCAAATTCATACTATTTTACTCAGATTGGGGGCATCATGCACATCATGATCACTCCCATTTTTTATTTTATATAATAAAATACAGGTTATTATAACTTAGTCTAGAATCTATATGCTTAGATAACAAATTTGGGGGCATATGTATGGCATATTATTTTTGTATCCTCACTTATACACTAGTGGATCCAATGGAATGATAAAATCCATGTCATTCTCTATGCTTTACATATCAGACACCATATTCTAGGTTACACACCAGATTCATGCCCTACTCCAGTTGTAGTGGTTGGCATTCTCAAGTTGCACAAAAATACATAATACACATGAGTGGTTGAGAAGCTAACATCTCTACTTAGACATCTTTGGTAACACATTTCTAGTTTCATCACACATTTTTAGTTTTAGATACATCTACTACACATGGGTAGGCAATGGTGGATTCATAGTGTACTTGAGTTCTTTAACCACTTACATGAGAGGTTTGGACACACCATCAGTCTAATCAAATTTTTTCATAGGGCATGATCGACCAAGTAGGGGTGGAAAATAATGGAGTCAAGACAGGATTGAGTTGTTGAACCACCCACAAATAGGGATTGAGCAGGCCATAAATTAAATCCAATTTATTTATTTATTGATCACTATATACATGCACACACATAGGTTGTCACCAAGTTTATGCATTGGTTAATGTACCCAATTAGGTGTATTCATTAATTTCCTCTCTCTTATCTCTTTACTTAGTTTTATTTATTTACTCATGTTTTTATTTGCTATTGATATATATTAAGGAGTCATATATGCACATTTCGTTTGAATTACATTCAATAGAGGATGCTTCACATACTCATATCTTTATTCATGGTAATTGCCTCTTTGGTAAGTCTATGTATGCATCCTTTTTCCTTTATCCTAGTCATTTCATTTTGATACATTTATATAATAAATGGGGGGAAATTTTTTCACCTAAAAATTAAATTTGTGTCTTAAGAGTTTTACATGAGACCACCTACCACTAGATTAGATTGAGACCTATCTTAGGGTATATTTTCATTCTTATCCAGCCTTTGTGTGGGCCAAAAGCATCCCTAAACATAAATAAAGCAATCACAAACTTAGATATTGACATCCTCACCCTTCTTGCCTCAATTTATGCCACCTAAACACTAGGACCATAATAGGGACAATAGATCCACATGGCAATAGTGTCCCAATTTTGGCACTATTTTTCATTCCTTCTATTTTCCACCAACAAATGTATTTGCAAATTTGATGCCACTTACGGTTATCCTAGACATTTTCTAAGACCCACACAAACAATATAATATCATAAATACATTAATTTTATCCCTCTTACCGCTATATATAAATCTAATGTAAATTACACATACAAACTTAAAATAAGCTGTGTACAATCATGGTTATTAATCGCTACTCTAACATACTTATGAATGCAACCATATATAAAATTTGTAATATCATATTACTTGAATTTATAGTCTCAATCACATTCAAAGCACTCATATCAAGAATCATAATAGCTTCATTTACAATTGTACCAACACCTAGGTGGGGATTACTACATCGATACTGATCCCTATTTGGATTATTTTTAAGTAGGTAACTCTCATCACTATGAGGTGTTGAGGATTTCCAGCCTACCCCACTAATAATAAACTTTACTAATTTTATAAAATATATGCCTTATAAATATGGAGGATTAGGGATTGCACATAAAATTAGTCAAAATAGGACATATACAGAGATCTATAACTCATGCATGAGAGAAAAGGCTTGATAGACCCAGATATAGGTACACCTATATGCTCAAAATAGTTTTTCAAAGAGGAAAATAACACCAAAATAGGGAAACTAGTTCCACATTGTGATATTATCCAATTAGGGCACTTTTATATCTAAGAAGGGTTTTGACTCCTGGATCATGTTTGCAACACTTTGACTAGCCTCTATCTTACTTTGAAGTCTCCAAATCTCCCATTTCAATTATTTTCCAAGCTAAGTTCTTCTTTAAACTATTTATAAATATATTTAGAAATGTCAAATTAAGTCAAATCTTTTAAAAATTAGTGGATATATATATATATATAATATATATATATATATATATATATATATATATTACATATTAATGCCCTAATTTACTATACTCCACCCTTTAATAACATAATATTTACATAACTCTAAGTGATAAAAGGATAAAACAAATGCATATTATGATTATTATGGATGCAACAATCATTATACAATCAATTGTTATAAACCCAACCATCTCATTCAATATATAATTGACAACAATGTCATAGAGGTAGATACTTCTATAAAGAAATTAAAGCCTTAAAAAATGACAATGCTAAGCTCAATATTTTTAGTGATCCTCTTCCTAGTAATGATAACAAAAATGATATTTCAAATGTGCATCATACATATAGTTCTTATCCACTTCCTCCATCATATGATAATCCTTTTGATGGTATTATTTGTAAAATTACTCTAAATGTTATTTCATGTTATATGATTACTTTCGATGATAGTGAAATAGTTGATGATGTTTATCATTTTTGTGATTTATATATAAGAGATCATATTGGTCAAAACTTTAGTCATAGTGTGTTATTTGATAATGGATCAAGTGAAAATGTATGTAAAATTGCCTTTATCCATTCACTAGTCTATACAAAAATTGACATATAGGCAACTACTAAATTAATTAAGTCTTTCAATGGTAAACAACAAGCCACTTTGGGGCATTAAATTACCTCTTCAAATGGGGTAAGTTATTCTATTAACTTGATTTCATATCTTAACATAAAATGACATTTTTAATATTATATTGGTATGCTCATGGTTGCATAAAATTCATGTTGTGCCTTATATGGTTCATATATGTTTGAAATATATTTATTTTAATCAATTTATTATAATTTTGGGGATCAAGTATGACCATCCTATAAATTCTATGCTACCTAACCTATGAAAAATATAAACATGTTTTTTGCAATCTAAGAAAGAGGTTTCTAATGAATAAATACAAATGTTTCAAAACCAAAAAATATTAATAGATATTTTATCCTAAACAAGGCAGATCCTTATAAATAAACACATACACTTGGACCATATCCTAAATTAGTTATTCATTCTATGTAGCATATACCTTCAAAGGTCTAAAAATGAACATAATATTATACATTAACCCATGAGGTTTTATTTAATCTTGCTTCTCTTAGATCCATGTCTCATATTCAATATTATATGGATAATCATTTAAATAGATTTATCATTGAATATGATACATGTTTTGATTATGATATTCGTAGATATGATGCTTTTTTAGCTAAAATAAGCTGAGATAATTACTGATCATCAATAATTAATTTGATTACTATATTTATGGCATCATTGGATAACTTTCATGTTAAAAATTTAAAAATATTAAAATAAACTCAATAAACAAAAATCTAATTGTACATAGTTTCTTATTTTTTGCATCATCTTCTCTCATTAATTTAATTTTAAAATAGTTTGATCCATTGTAAATGCCTTGGTATTTAATTAAATTCATGGCTTCTTTCCCCTTATATTTAATTTTATAGATATGGATAGTCTCAAAATAATGATCAATTATTTTAAAGCTCATAATCATTTACCTGCTCCTATAGTTTTTTTAATATACTATTAGTTTGGTGACATGACCTAATCAACCTCAATAAGATATAAATGTTTACCTCTATTACCCCAATTGGTCAGTCTTATCTTTCATTTATTTCTCTCTTGAATATACATTTCCATTACATATAACATTAATTTATTCAATTTTTAGACATTTAATCTATCTTGATATGCAATTTCAAGTATTTAATACAAAATCACTCTTGTTTAGTGTTTTACAATTTATATATGTGACATATTCCAACAAGTGTTCCTTTTATGAAATGACAATGTAAAATTGGTTATGTCCATATATATTTCAATATGTTATATATTTTGAATAATTCTAATTCATATTCTATATGGGTCAAGTTCACTATATTTGACCATTCAAATTATTACTAGTACATATCTTTCATTGACACTTATTACAAACTTTCCATATTTGTATCCTTTATTCTATATATTCCACCTTTTTTTTCATTTTATCATATTTTGTTAATTTAAATATTAAAATAAGAAAATCATACATTCTCAAAAAATGCAAAAAAACATTCAAATTTTATCAAAGATATAAAGTGAGGACTTGAGCATGATTAGTAATCTATTTTACAATTATGCAATATTTTATATATCTCATGATTATTATATATCATATTCCTTATATATCACACATGAATTTCATGTGTATCTATGAAGTGTTGTGTAGAACATAAAATCATTTCTAGAAAATTAGATGTTCAACTTTCCTCTTCCCATTGGCCTTGTTAATATTGGGGATTCTTAATCTCATGTGATATTATGAAATTTTTGTCATTATATAACCTCTATACTATTGAGTTTTAATATTACTCTCAAATGTTTTTCTAACATCTCTATCTTACATAGTGTACATGAACATGTTATTTTAGAGGGTATGATCACATGGCATATGCATAGTTTTAACTATATTTCCTAATTATATGATCCATTAATGTTTTTTACATGTACATAATATATTAAATTGTTTTATGTTCTACTACATTCACCCTAAGCCCTTGTGTGAAATTACTTAATTGATTCACATCTATGAGATCATGTGTGTTATCCGTGATATTTGGACATGTTCTTTTTTCCCTTGGCCCTATGTGTGTGAGAGATTTTAACATGTCCTTAATTTTGTACCTTTTACTTATGTGTTTGTATGTGACATTTAAACATGTACCTTTTTTGTTACATTATTCATGTTTATCCATTCATTTATGACATTGAACATGTCCTTGCTCTTGGCCCTTAGCACTCTATTTAAATTTTCTTTCTTTAATGCGTGTTTTTTGTGTGTGTGAATTTTTTGAGGTTGATAAGTTTAATAACATACATGATAAATATAATTTATATATAACATACTAAACTATGCAGATAATCAGTCACTTATCTCACACTTTATCTTATTTCTAAAGGCACTCATATGACATTGGATTACTATTGCTAACTCAAATCAATGACATCATTATTATATAGTATATATATGGTTCCAGATGTCTTAACATAATATTTAAGATCTCGTTAAACCTTACAATTTAATTACAAACTTTTGGTGGTTTTAATATCCTTCATACATAATTTTGTATGTACTCACACATGCCTACTAGCCCTATTTTGAACAATTTCAAATGGTACAAAAAATCAAGATATCAAAATTAAATTATAATATTTTTAAAAATAACCCTCTATTTATATTTACCTATCAATTAAATTTAATTACTTAACTTACCCTTTAGAGCCTCCTTTTATAACCTTTTAACCTTCTACCTAGGCCTAATTAGGACTTCCTAACCCTATCTATTTACAAAACATCCAAAATGGTATGGAACCATGTCCATTCATTCAAAAACTAATTAAATATATTTATAAGTACTAACACCTATCAAATTATAAAATTTTATGTTTTTATACTAGTTTGTTTCTCTTTAAAGTGAATTTCTTTGATGAAACCCTAGTTCAGGGTTATGGTGAACTATAGGTGCTCGAGAGCACTTTTTTCTCTAATTATTTCCAAAAAAACATTAAAAGGTCTATGAATATTTTTTAGGGTTATATAAACTAGTATTCATATTATTTACCCTTAAATATTTTGTCTTAAATCCTTTGTTAATCATTTTAACAATCTTTTGACTCTATAATTACATAGTCAACTACTACAAAATTCAATAAGAAAGTGTCTTAAGAGATTGAAATTAAAAACATGGTTTACATATATATGTAATTTATATGAGGATTGACATATATCCCACCACTTATTCCATGCTTTATTAACCTACTCTAAATCATTTGTCTATTATTTTAATATCCTTCCAAACTCCTCTGTTTGCACAATCACTAATTGTAGTCCTTTGAAAGCCAATAATTTATGAATGAAAGATTACCAATAATTTGAATAATTTTTGTAACGTTTATGGAATATATAAAAAAAATTTCAAACCATTAAATCATCCCAATCCTACTTTGTTTGTCCTTTGATCACAATCTTATCTTGTTCACAAACTCTGCCACTGTCTATAGTCTGTGTCATTGCTAATTGGAAAGGTTATCCATAAAATAAAATTATAACACCATAAATAAGGATTTTAAGGTTTTATAATTAATCTACTAATATTTTTACATAATTATTCTCAAACAAACCTTTTATATGTTCTTTCCCTATAATGAGTAGTCTTTATCAATGCATAGAAACCCTCAACTAGGCAAGATGAATGTCAAGCAAAATAAAAATAAAATTGACCTATATAAATACTAAAAAACTATCTTGATCAACATAAATTATACTTACCATACCATAAATAATCACCATATAATTTAACCTTCTTTTATTAACAACTATAATTCAATCTTTCTCTATTACTCACATAAGCAAAATAGGGTAGAAAGTTTTCTTTTATCAAATTTTCAAGATATGCATTCATATTTTCCAAGGAATAGTGCCCCTCATTTGAATACATGATCATAAATACTTCAAAAGACAAAATTTAAAACTTTATATCACAAGCAACTTCCCTAAGTACCTCTTAATGCTTACTAGCCAATATGAAAACAACTTGCACAAAACTCAAGGCAGATTTTCCTTACAAGGGTGATAAAATAGTCCATGGGAAGGACCCATCACTATTATTATTAATGTTTTTATAACTATTGAAACTCACCTAACCCCTAAAAAACTCATAAAAATCCTTAGGCATGTTATTCAAATTCAAATATTTGAATTATGAGATTTGATGGGAAAATTAATATTTGAATTTCTAGCCTATACTATCACCACTAGAGTTTTTGGAAAACAATACAAGGCATATAAGAAGAATCCTAACACATGTTAATCAACTTAAATAGGCTTATAGAATCCAAATCACTAATCAAACCAAAATTTTCTTAAAAAAATATCTAGTTTAGTCATCCAAGAAAGATGCTCCTGCATCACTAACATACTAGCATAATAATTTTATAAGATTCATTAACATATTATACAGGCCTTGTCTCTAAATTTATATGATAAATTCAACTCCACTATGCTAACACACTTTTCCATATGCTTTAATTTTCAATGATAATATATTTACTATGTATGTTTCAATTTAAATTTTTTTTTAGATGAGTAAATTTTAAGGATCATTTCCCTAACCTTAAAATGGGTGTATTTTAGTGGGATTATTTTGGGTGATATAAACAATTTTAAATAATAAAATATATTTATTTGTCATAATTATAGTTTAAAAGTTGTAAAATGTTGAAAAAATCAATTATTTACCAACCACCGATGTATAAGGTACCTTGGACATCTTTAGATTTTATTCTTCTATCTTGGGACATTGCTCCTTTGATAATCTAATATAGCCTACTAAAGGAGTCCCAACTAGCTTAGCACCCTACATACTAAACCTGTCAAAAAAATTCTTCATGTACTTTTCTTGGGATAAGATAAAATTCCTCACCTTCTTGACCTAAGTTATTCTCATACCAATGATTTGCTTCCCTACACCCAAATCCTTCATAGAAGAGGAATCACCAAGCTACTTCTTGAGTATTTGAATATATTGCATGTTCTTTCATGTAACCAACATGTCATCTACATACAATCATAAGATAATATAATTACCATCCTAAAATCTCTTGATATACATGTAATGGTTAGAATGACACCTGGAGTAACCCTGTTCCAACATAAAACTATAAAATTTCTTATTCCATTATTGTGGTGCTTGTTTTAGGGCATACAAATACTTCTTTAGTCTTCACACCAATTTGTCCTTTCCTTCAATCTCATAACCCTATGGCTACTCCATATATAATTCCTCCTCCAAATCACCATGAAGGAATATAGTCTTCACATCTAATTAATCTAAGTGTAAATCCTCTACTACAACTATACCAAGCATAGTTATAATAGAATTCATCCTAAGAATAGGAGAAAAAATCTCATCAAAATCAATACCTTTCTTCTTTGCAAACTCCTTGACCACCAACTCGGCCTTATACCTATTCCTTCCTCCATCCTCTTATTTTATTTTATATACCCACTTATTCTACAATACTCTTTTTCTATTGGGTAGCTTCACCAAATCCCATGTCTAGTTATCCACGTGAGAACTATGTTCCTATTCCATGGCTTTCCCCCACTTCCCCCTATCATTTTCTTACGTTGCTTCCTCGAAACATTCTAGTTCCCCTCTATCAGTAAGTAACAAAAAAATCAAATAAAGAGAAAATATTAAGGATCTTTTCTTACCCTAGAAGACCTTCTTACTTTAGGAGTTTGGGGTTATTGTGTAGGAGGTTCTTTAACTATCTCCTTGGACACCTTACCATTCGTAATATCATCCAAAACTATGTATTCTTTTTATTCCTATTTCTACAACTGATCTTTATACATGACTTTTTATTTAAATACAATATCCCTAGACTAAAATGGTTTCTTTTCTCTAAGACTCCAAACACAAAAACCAAATTCATCATCACCATAACCAATAAAAATGCATTTATTAGACTTATCTTCTAACTTGGTCCTATCTTTCTTGGCAACATAGACAAATGTCTCACATCCAAAGACCTTAAGAAATTAGTAATTAAATTTCCTACTAGACCAAGATCCTTAATTATGCCTCTATCCAAAGGCATTTAAGGTCCTCTATTAATTAGATATACCATTATGCTAACTACTTCTACCCATCCCTACTTGTAACCTCATGCTCCTAGCACACTCCATGATTATCATGTTCATCCTCTCTAAGACTCCATTCTCATGTGGCATCCTTAGGACCATCCTTTTCCTATGAATTCCATTTTTTGAACAATAATTATCAAATGCTTTACTACAATACTCACCTCTATTTGCAGACCTGAGACATTTCAACTTAAGACCTCTTTCATTCTGAACCAAAGCTTTCCATCTTTTGAATGTTTTAAATACATCAAATTTCTTTTTAATGAAATAAACCCAAACTTTCCTAGTTGCATAATCAATAAATGTAACATAATAACTTGAACCACTAATAGAAGATACTTGAGCTATCCCCCATACATCTAATTGAACCAACTCTAAATTATTTTCCTTTGTAGTAGGTCTAACCCTCAAAAACTTAGAACACTTCTACTTTTCATACACATAATGATCACAAAATTTGAAATTAACCTATTTTAATCTAGGCAACTTATCTTTCAAGATCTCCATGCCCTTTTGGCTCATATGACTGAGCATGTAGTACCACAAAGTTGCATCTCCATTTGTAAAAACTAAATTATAGTGACCAACACTACTAGTCAAATATAAAGTGCCAAATTTCTTACCTTTCACAACCACAAGAGCACCCTTAGTAACTTTCCAAGAGTCTAAATTAAACAACACCAACAACCCTCAATATCCAACTACCCCACTGATATTAAATTCTATCTTAACTATGAATGTGTTTGACATCCTTTAGTAGACATGTGTTCCCATTATACATATTCACATAAACACAACCTTTCCCTACTACACTTCATGGTTCATCATCACCAAGATAAACATGTTGAAAATATCCTTAAACATAATCAATAAGATGATGCCTATGTGGAGTGGTGTGAAAAGAATCCTCTGAATCTAATATCTAAGATTTAGAAACATTATCCAAGGAAAAAATTAAAGCATCTTGACTAATAGTACCTATTTTCATATTTACCTCCTTGGTCTCCTCATGTTTGGTCTTTTTATCCTAAAGTTCCCAGCATTCCATCTTTTTTTGTCCACTTTTACCATAGTTATAGCACACCAACTTGGATCTAGATTAAGATCTTCCCTAACCCTTACACTTTCCACCATTTCCTTTGCTTCTATCCTTTTATCTCCCTCTAGTATCCATTATCAAATCATTCCCTAAAGATGATTCCCCAGTTCTCTTCCTTTGCATTTCCTTACTAAGAATCACACCTATAACATCCTCAAACTTTAAACATCCCTTATGAGGGATGACATTACTCATAGCCATAATTAGGTTATCCCAACTATTAGGTAAGGATAAAAAAATCAATAAAGCCTTAACTTCATTTTCAAATTTAATACCAAAAAAAGTTAGCATACTCACATCCATATTAAAATCATTGAAATGATCAGCTACAAAACCATTTTATGACATTTTCATATTAAATAACCTTTTCATCAATAATATTTTATTAGAGGTAGAAGGTTTTTCATATAGCTCCCCTAATTTCTTCATCAGACTAAATATGGTCATCTCTAAGATATTGAAGGCAAACGAAGATGCAATCTATAATTGTATGGCTCCCAGTGTTTTCCTATCAAGCAAATTCTAATCTTCTTGATTCATACCTAGAGGTTGCCATGTTTTCCCCATAAAATGGAGATAAAGATCCTTATGAAATAAGTAATCCTCTATATGCATATTTTACAATCTGAATCTCTACCCATTGAATTTCTCAATGATCTACCATTATCTACTATAGCTCCCACTCAAGCTAATATCTTTCCCTATGATTTACCACTTTAACAAAACCACTAAAGCTAACTTTGATATTAGTTGTTAGGAATAAGTGATTAATTATGCAATATATAACATAAATTCATTCCTCAAAATTATATCAGTATAGACATATGAAATAAAATTTATATCTAAGCAAATAAACACATAACATTGATATAACATGGTTCACCCAATGTGGGTGACATCCACCAAGAAAATCTCAATAACATTATAAAAAATACAACAAGACAAATGTCAATAATAACCTCTTATAGATATAACTTTATCTAACCTGAATTCACACCAGAATTCTTGAGATGTTAAGCCACACCTCAAACCCATCACATCGATTGAAGAGAGAATTACAAAGCTTAAAAACATATGCAAAATGTAATGAAAAATGTTTTACCCCTCACCCTTATTTATACTTTTCAAAATCCCTTAAAAAAATCTACATAACCATAGAGATAACCATATCCCCATGAAATAAGGCCAAAAATAAGGGAGGTTTCAACCACATAATCCCTCGATTCTTTCAACACCTTTAAATCATACCTAACTCCAAAAAATGTGCCAAAAATAGCAGAAGTAGTTAAAATTTGTCCCACCATTGTAAAATGTAAATATTTCATATTAAAAATGTCGTGGTAACTTTATTTTTACCTTAGGGTTGAAATAGACTCCATATTTAACAAAAAGGGTAAATTCAAATAGTTCAATTCTATAATTACAATAAAGGCATGATATACTTTTATGTTGCAATATTCATTATAATTTTATAGTTACATATATTTATAGGAGTATTGGTTTAATCCATTCTATTTTGATGATGCATTAGTAAAATAAACTGAAATGTTAAAATTAAATCTAGAATCCATCTATAGTAGTTGATTCATTTAAGTTGCATAGTGCATAACTTGAGGTTTGTTTTTCACTCTATCATTATGTGTGTGAGTCCATTATGATTCCAACCTATTTCAAATATTTTCATATATATATATATATATATATATATATATATATATATATATATATATATATATCCTTAAATGAGTTTATTTCATTTCAGGGTAAAAAATTCACTTTGGGGTTTAATTTCCTCCAAATTTATCCAATGGTTTAGCTAAGGAACCATCTTCACCAAGTGATTAATTATCCAAATTATTTAAGCATCATCACTAATCAAATTCCAAAGAGATAGTTTAATTTCACACATATAGGTTTATTCATTCCACACTCTCATTTAAAGTTTCAAGTTGCTAAAATGCAATTAATATTCAAATTTAACAATGGTCATTTCAAATTAAAACTGGTAAAAATTTAATCAAAGTTTTAAATATTCAAATAAAATTTTACAAAGGAATGAAATAACTACTTCATGTTTTTTGCATGGTTTTTGAAATTGTACATCAATGAAGGACATGAACATAATGACCTTCTATCATGTCTCTACTCCATGATTTTTTCTATGTCCCACCAATGATCATATACTAAAATAAAACCCTCCCTAAGGTTTTCCTCACTATTTTTATGCTTCCTAGCATGTTTTCATCCCAATATAATTTTTATAAATACAAATTTAAAACACTTATTAGATAACTAGCAATTTCCATTCAAAAGGTTTATTGACATAAGTGCACATTTAGCAGAAGTACCCTATTCTTTCCAAATTAGGTTCCAAGCACTTCAAACAATCATTATCCAAGTTTGAAACTAGTTTTATGTAACCCTAATAATTTATGATCAACCATTCAATATGATTTTACATACATTCATATAGTCAAGAAATCACAATGTATAAATCATATAGGTGGGATAACTACATGGAGATTTGATCCCTCTTCAAAGTATTGGTAAGTAGAAAGTGTTTAGAATGGCAAGGTGGGGTGTTATAGCAAAACTCACCCAAATAAACCTTTTGTAATCATTAATATAATTTTTATTCTTGGGGCAAAAAGATAGGGTTTTAATATTAAAGAAGGCACATACAGTTCTTCTACATAGTTTTGAAGACAAATTCAACATAAGAATACCCATTTTTTACTATTACACCCAAATATTCTGAAAGTTCTAGGTTTATTAAAAAATACAAAATGTTTTATATGTATAATAGTGGAAATATCTTATATTATATATTGATAATTTTTATCCTTGAAAACACTCAAGCATTACTTCTATAAGGTTTCTAGGTTTTATGCCTTTTGTCCATTCCTGCATTGTATGTTCCCAATTCAATCAATTGGTTATTCAAAAGTTAAGTTGATGCCTATTTTTCATTGCTCATCCTTGTTAATTCCTATTTTATTTTTATTTTTAGTCATTTAAATTTAGTTTTCTATTTAAAATATATTTTTTATCACCCTACATTATCCTATTCTATTTATCTAAATTATTGTTAATTATTGTATTAATTCAAAAATCGTCATAAACAAATGGTATGTAGTACATATTTTAAGATCAATGAATTCAAATAAAATACAAATAAACACTTGGTGTTATGTATCCTATAACTCAAGGTAGGTTTTTGATTTCTAAATAGATCATTAGGGATTTTCATGATTTTGAAGCATATAAATTTATTGGTCAGCATAGTTTCAATTACTTATTATAATGGATAAAGGAAAGATGTGAAAACATGTGAAAAATTGGTTCTCTCTAAATAATTAAAACTTGTACAATATGCCACACTTAATAGTATGTAGAAATCCTTGAAAGAAACTTCTTAACTATTGGAATGGAAATATAGGTATCTTTGGCATGGTCTTAGCTTTCCAACTTCATCCATTTAGTGTAATAGACATGTTAAAATTAATGGGACTCTCCTTGATCTACATTAGATAATGAAATTAAATTATGTGTAATAAAGGGATACACTATTGTGGATATTTATGACACTTATCTTGATGACAATGGAAGTAGTGGTTACTTTTAAAGAATATTTTTCACCTACATAAATTTGATAGGAGCGTTATAAATGTAATTATCAAAAAATTTAATAATTAATTATTTTATAATATTCCCACTTTGGTTCAATGAAATTTATGAAGGATTAGAGGTGGCCTAATAATTTTATGTTTCATCACTTAACACTCAAATTTATCTATTAGAAAATCCTTGCATGGTTTATTTTGGAATAAATTCTTAATTGAAAGTGGAAATTTATATTTAGGGAAGGTAAATGGTAGCATTTTTAAGTTATAATTTATAATCCCAAATTTGATTTCATGCATTAAATCACTACATATAATATTCTCTTTCATAAATATTTCACTAATTACAACATTCAATTTCTTTCTATCAACCCTCTCAAGTTTCTAATTTTGTCAAATTAACTATTTTTATCATATGTTTAGGGTTGTGAGATAATTTGCAATTCATTATGGTAGCCTTACATAAACATTGTATATGTCTATCCTACCAAATATATTCTAGCACTAATTTGTCATCTGATATCACCGTTATTTTTTTATCAAGATCACTAAAGGTTTGAAGTTCACTTATTCATTTTAATATTTCCCTTCTTATCTGCATCACTTAAAACATTCATTTATATTATTTTGTATTTTTATTTATATTTCCAAAAAATCACCATCCCACATTAAAACATTATGACATGTGTTGAGATTTCTATGGGGCATATATATACAACTATATTTTTCAATCCCTGATGATTTTGTTTTTAGGACTCATTGGCACATCTATCTCCTAGAGTGCATCTTTTAAGGAGTGCACTAAGAAAGGGGTGGATTTAGTTTATGGTGGCTTGTGAGATATGTCCAAAATAGCCTCCTCTTAGTCCATGTTTACATCATTCCTCTCATTATGCTTAGTTCCTTAAATTTTTCCTATTGGATTGATCTAGATATATCTAGTTTTATATCATCTCCATTATTTCCTATTAGATTTATTATAATTGATATAATCTATTTTATTTCCTATAATTATCTCCTACTTAATCATTCTTGATAAATTTATTTATTTTCTTGGTGTTATTACATCGGCATCTCTAACCGAATATTATGTCATTCCAAATTCATTATATTTAACTAATCCAAACCAATTCCATAAACATTTAATCTAGGTTACTTTTAGCAATTTGAATAGAATTTGTAGGTTTCCTAAATTTTATTTTGGTTGAATAAAATAATTCATCTTATCTAATTATACATTAAAATTATTATTTAAGTACATATGAGGAATTACGAGATAAGATCCTACCTTTGTGGAGATCTAGTCCTGATCAAGGTCTTTGACACTCACTAGAAGGAAGTTAAACTTATTGGCTACCAAATATACACCCAAAGATTTAGTGTATCAATGAAAAGAAAATAGATGCTGGGTCATTATAAAATTAGAGATTATTAACACTTCACATTTATTTGGATGAGAATTGGGTCAGAAAATAATGTGGTGTGGCTTACTCTATGCTCTTCTAGCTCTGATACAACAAGGGGAGAGACCCTATAAAAATATAATCATGGACATAACATAAAAGAGTCTTAAAATAACATACATATAAATTTTGGTACATATTAATAGATAAATATGAACAAATAAATTTATAGCTTATGATTTATGTTTTATTAAACCAGAATACTTAATAAAATTAATTTAGCACATATAAAATAAAATAAATGACAATGGAGATCTCTATTAGATATACAATAAAGAAAATAATAGGTATTGAAAGGTAAATTTGTGATAAGTATATAAAAAGTGTGATGTACTATACTAATACTATTAACACATTCATTCCATTGCATGAAAAAATCATATTAAGAGCTTAAATGTACATATTAGTGACAACCAAAATGGACATATTAGAGACAATCAAAATGGACACATAATTTACACAATTTTTTTATACCCTTTCATAATTAAAATAAATAGAAAATTAAACTATAAAAAATTATATTATTATTCATCAAAACTAATCATTTATAATCATTAATAATATAACAATTATAAATTTGATCAAAAGATGAAATATGATTACACATTAAACCACTACAAATACACATGGATTTTTACATTTTCACTAAGTAGAAAAGTTACACACCAAGATCCATAGTTTCATGACCAAGTGACACTTGGAAACATTAACTAATTCTAAGACTCTAATCATCTTTCTTGAAATACACCACTCTTTGGATTGTGTTAGGCTCTCACGAATAGGGAGACATAACTTACATAGACTTAGAACTATAGTATTATAAGATTATTCCATGACAAAAAATATCCTAAATAAGGTATTCTTTATCAATTTATATTTTTTACCACTAAAAATTTTCTCAAGGTCATCAAAATTGAATATAACTAATTGCACCAAGTGATTCACATTCTCCACCACTCACTATTATGTCTCATCCACAGATGACTCAAAAAAATTATGGAATATCAAATGTGTGGATAACTAGAATATGTAGAAATTAATTATGGACCTAGAAGTAAATATTAAAATCAAATTTGGAATGGATACATGAGTAATTATAACTCCTCTTCCAAAAAAATATAAGGTTTAAGACATAGGAAATATTAAGTTGATAATAAAATTTGCGTCAGAGATGAAATAATAAATCAATGTATTAGGAAAATATTAATATAAATTTGTTTAGGAGAATTTACCTAAATTATTGAATGTCAAGTATTATAAACACTAAAATTATCAGATCTAAGGACAAAAACTAAATGTATAATGGGGGATTTTTTATCCTAAGATATGTGCATATGGTTATTTTTATAGGGATTGATTAGGTTTGGTAATATGCCGATGAGACACACATAAACTCTAATAATAATTAGTAATGCATAAAAAGGTCTCAAATTTTTAACATCCTTGTACATGATCACTACTAAATACATAATTACATGGGATTAACAATGTCACAATACAAATTAAGGGACAATATGGATAATCTTGATTCAATCCTAATTATGTACAAGGAGATTGTATCTCAAGAATCTTCTATGTAATTATAGAATATGGATAAGTAGATCCATCTAGGTAATAGATAATATGGAGATGATTTTCAATAATATTATAAATATATTACATGACCTTTAATTGAATACAAAAATTCAAATTTGTCAAAAATTGTGAAAAGCAAGCACATGTTTCATAAATCATTATAGATTAGTAATTTTAATACATTTTAGATTTTTTCTTACAAAAGAGTAATTTTATTTATTTATGTAAACCTTTTTTATCATGATTATTTTAAGGAATAATTAATTTTTGTTTTTTGCAATTGTTATCGGTTAATTTACTTTAAATATAATTTGGTTATGTTTTAATTATTTTTTATGAACACTTATGATCCTTATATTTATATATAGTAATGGGGGCCTTGGTGATATTTACATTAATCTTGGGTGAGTGATCAAGTATTTAATTAAAGTGATATGTTGGTGTAGGAGTGTTTTATTTATTAAGTAATGTCAAATATGCATAGGACAAGGAAGCTGAATAGAAAAATACAAACACCAAACCACATATCATAAACACTTGTTACAAATATAATGTACCAACTTAGGTGTATTCTTTCTCACATTTATCATGGGAATTAAACAAACACACTTGTTGAATCAATATACAAAAACTAAAAGTTCATCATTACCTTCAGAGTTGGGAAATTTTGAGATAAATTCCATTAGCATAATTTCCCACTTTTGATTTCATAAAAAATTTAGTTTAAATTTTCCTAGAGAAGAATCACTGTCAACATTATTTCATATGGAGACACCACACTTAGTGTCAAATTAGAGTTCATGTTTTTCTTCATGTTTTTATAGAAAACAATATAGATGATGTATGTTATAGGTTTTCTAGAATCCAGCATGGCCTCATAATGTATAATTGAGACAATGATCTAGTGTCTCATGAAAGAGGAAGGATTTCATCCTTAATTAAAAGTGTGAACTAAAAAACATGATTTTATTATTAAAAAAACAATCTTTACACCTTCTCCCATATTCAATGTCTTGTATGAGCTAGGTTATGCCAAGCTGAGTTTGGTAGTCATGTAGAAGATCTTGTATCCAAACAAGTTGACTAATGGAGATGGAATGAAATATATGTGATTCCTCTAAGAATTAAAATGCATATTCCACCACATTTTCCTTCCATTTATTACAAAGGATATCAAATTTATATGTTTTTAAGAAATTAATCCATTGTTTTCCTCTATTAATGTTCCCTAAGTCAACAAATGCTTAAGAATAATATGGTCACTCTTAATAAATATACATCCCCCCAAAGAGAAACATACATCATTTGGCCAATGCATATGATATAGATAACATATCCATAATATATTCTCAAATACATATTTCTCTATCATTATATTTCAAACTTTAGAATGCAATTTGATTGTCTAGATATAAAATCAAAAAAACATAATTAAAAATGACTTGGGTAAATTGAAAGTTCCTAAATCTAGACTAGAGACATGGGCTTGTTTTAGATCCTCAATATATATATATATATATATAGTAAACTTCTTGAAAGGATTATTTCTTAGTAATATTCATTAAATGATGGGCTACTCTAGAGAAGGTCCTTACAAACCTTTTATGGAATCCTCCTAATCCTATCAAACCATGATGTTTCCTAGGAGCCTTTGGTATCAAACATTCTCATATGATATTGATATTTTTAAGGTTAGTATCAACACCCTTAGTTTAAAAATGTGGCCAAGGAATTCCAAATATTAATTAAACAATTAAAAGTTCTATGCATTGGTGTACAACTTCTCCTTAGCCAATATATCCATCAGATGTTTAGATGCTCATTATGGGACCTTAAAGAACTGTTTTAAACATGGATATCATCAAAAATATGAGGAAAATATTACATATAAATTTACTAAATACTTTGTTCATTATTGCATGAAATGTAGCAAGAGAATTAATAGGTGTAAAATGGATGATCCTAATTTAGTATTAATCCTAATGACTTCTTAGTGTAGCATTCTCTTAGTATTGAATCTAAATTAGTATCTTATAGTAACTATAAATGAGATATATCTTTAAACAAATAATTCTCACCATGTAAATAATTAATGATTGGAATAGTAAATTTATTTTTAATTGTGATTTTATTCAAGGCCCTATAATCAAATACAAAGTCTATATAACCCATAGTTATTCCTATTTAGCACATTACAACAATGTTTAGGCTCTTACTAGGTATGATTATACTAAATTACAAGAGTTTAATTCCCAAATTTTCTATCACGGGTTTTTAAAAATGTATGTGTTAGTATGGTTTTACCAAAATTGGGTTGCTAATGGATTCAAGCCCACTATTCCTTATCAAGTAGTAGGCCCTTTGGTAGATATTGGAAAATTATCTTATAATTTCAAAGTAATTTTTAAAAACTTGAGGAATTTTCATGTGGGATAGAAGAGTCTAAATCTATACAATAAATATGAACCATAAACCCAAACTTCCATTTATTTATTTTATTTGACTGAAATCAACTATTTCGATTTACCTCAGGTGAATATATCCTATAATATACTCAAAGTTATTAGAAATGATACTTATAAATATTTTTTAATAAAATTTAAAGTTATATTTTATTAGAAATTACATTAATTTACAACATAGAAGATAATAAAATACATATTCATAAATTATCTTAGTTAATCTAGCACTTACTTATCACCATCAATCATTGACATAGTAGTATAAAATCGAGATAATAGAGACATGTAAAAAATTCATATACTTGATTAAAATGGGGATAAACAAAAAAATATTTTAAATAGAATCATGGCTCTATATATTCATGAAATTTATATTTGTTATGGATACATAATACATAAAAATATAATCGAGTCTTTTTCTTTCTGTTTATTACTGTTGATCTTAAAATAATGTACCAAGTTATCCTTCTATGATATTACACTATTTATATAGTATACATGACTATTTGCCTTCTTAAATATTCCTTTATTCTTACCTTTTGTTTTAGGAAGTATTCAATTTTTTTGTTTTTACTATCCTTTTACATTATACATTACAAAATATACATATGCTACACTTTGAAAATTAAAAAAATGCTTACTAATTACTATTTATAATCTCTTACTAACACTTTATTACACTTATTTAGTTGTCTTATCTTGAGAAAGGTTTTCATGTGAATTTAGCCTTTATCCTCAACCTTATTTTAAAAATAGGTTTACAATTTCTTAGAAAATGTTATTTACATGTTTTCACTACCTATGCATAATTGGTTACACTTTAGAGTTTTAAACTAAGTATATTTCCAACCCACAACCATTTATATGTTTTCAACCTTTCTATACCCAATTTAAAATACTTCATCAAATTTTTTTTTGCCTAAAACTTGTACTATCTCAAAGCTGATCATAATTTTAGAGTGGTTGTCTTCCTTAATTTATTGGTCCTAAAGGCAATACCTAAATTTTTTCCCATTAATTCATTGTGATGATGATTAATATTTTTGAAAGTCTTGGATATGTGTTATTGGATGTGTTTGGAAATCTTGAAAAATTTGTTGGATTTTTTTTGCTTTTTAGATTTGTGGAGCTTAATAAAGCACATAATGTTTTTAGCAGCTCCACAGGTGTGACATAAGGTGGCTCATCTAATAATTTTCTTAAGAACTTAAGATTTGAATCAACATACAGACTTAAAATGTCTATCAATTGTACCTTAATCTTGACAAGTGGCATTTGGTCATGAGTTTTAGCTAAAGTCCTTTGTCTATTTATTTTTAATAGATTTTTTCATACACGTAAGGAATTTTCTCACTAAAATGTTAATAAGGTATTTAACACACTCAAACATGGGGAAATGACTTAGCCAATTTAATAATTTTGAGGTTGTAGCTACAAAGGATGTTAAGAGTGGTTAAAATATTAATGGAAGTAAATGGGTTTATGGAGAAAGTTAATAATTAAGCCCAATGTATAAAATTTCAGATTATGTCACTACTAATCTTAAAATCAAGATAAGAATATGCCTAAATATGACATAAATAATATAAAAATATTTATATTCTAAACTTTATAATTATATAAATAATATATGTTCTAATATTCTATTTTGTTTGCATGTAGAAATCATGTTAATAGAAAATGGATTCCTATCATTTTACCTTGGAAAAAACTATTGATAAAACTAATATATGTTTTTCCAAAATTTAAAACCTAAGTAAATTAAGGGTTAAATTCAAAGGTTGTAAGAATCAAGAGAGAAAATTAGAGAAGACTATAAAAAACTATTAACGATTAAAATAATATATATAAAGGAATATAGTAAAATTATATTTATAAAACATGAACTACCCTCACATTCTAAGGGTAATGTTTAATGAATAAAATCAACCTTGTAGATTAAATTTATAACCAATGTAGAGCATCAAATTTAATATTTGATGGAATAGGCTTAAAAGATTGACAATTGAAGGCGTACAAAAATTGTAGCATGAAAAGGTGAAATAATTTATAATGAATAAAGACTATTTTCTTAAGGTAATTAATTATAGAATAGGGCCAAAATATAGGTCAAATTAGGGTTGTTTAAAAGGATATATTTGACTCATACATGTAAATGATGAGAAAACTTACCAAATTTAAATTCAAATATGAAGGATAGGTTTATTCAGACAAAGTGTTTTCTATGATGAAGTGCTTGAAATATTTAGTGTAAACACTTTATAATACATTTTAGTATTAGAAATCACTTTAAAATATATTCTAACATTGAACATGTTTCACTTGCTCGAGTTAACATGCCTGAAATAAAATATGGTTGAAAAGGGTTTAGACGTGACTCATTTGTATATATAATCCATATCCCCATCCTTAAAGTTATTGAGGAAAACATGGAAATTTGATCCCTCCAAACCCTATAATCATTATTTAAGGCTATTACTTTGACACTATAGAGTAACAATAGTGTTAAATTTAACTACTTGAAAGAAAATTTGTAATGTTAAATTACTAAAATTAGGCTAAATTACTATCTTTGAAAAATTATGAATTATTTTTTAGTATAGGATATTTATTTTCATTTTATTTTGTTATCTGTTTTATTCATTCACATGGATTATTCCTACACTTGTGTTAGCTTACTTAGGTGTACTTAGAGATATGGAGTTACTTATTCATTATCATTAGTTAGTAGATGTTAATATTTAATTGATTATTTTAGACGAATGAGTTACATGAATATTATAGGTCCTTTGTTATTTTTCATGGAATATTTACACATTTTAATCTCCTATTTTTACATTTTGATTTGAGATCTATTCATATGGATTTTATGTTAAAAGATTTTTTTGTGTCTTTTGTAATGTTATGATTTTATGTTTTATTGTTCTTTAAACAACTCTATGCAATTGCTTATATTTTGTTCACAGAAATGTGCTTTCATTTTTTCCAAAGATCTTGGTGGTCACTTCATCATGGTATCAGAGATCAAAACTAGTATATAATTGTCTAGTTTTTCTTGTTGTTCATTTTATTTTTGAAATCTTGAACCTTGTTGTTAATGGATCTATTATTTGAATGCAAATGGAGGTGTTTTTAAATATATTTAAATACAATAAGGACACCTTTGAATCTTCCTATCCATCCACCCATATGGTCTAGTGACTTGGTTCAACCTTGTTTGGGACAAACTACTAACATGTTATTTAGCCTCATGATAACCCCATTTCAAACACGTAAACCTTAAACTTGAGTCTAGAAATGAAAAAAAAAAATATTATCCGACATCCTCATTAGAATAACCTTAAGGTATGGCAAGGGGACTAAAATTAGCCCCTTATGACACCAACTAAATTATGCCTTTCATCATGCTTTGTGCATGCAAATGATGCATGGGTTAATCAAACAAACACAAAAAAGTACTCTTAAAATTTTATTAAGACTAAAAGTTATTCCATAAAGATAAGTAAAAATAATATTTCATCCATTTAAATAGTTGGTTTTTATTATTCCACTTAAGTGGAAATTTTTTAATTTAGTTGCACATGTGGGTGCATAAGTGGATTGGTTAAGTATTAGTATTATTGTTAATAAGATATTTGGTTCAAATTCCACCTCCAAATAGTGTATAAAACATTTTTTTTATCTAAGATCATTTAAATTTTGTGAGAATTTAATTTAAATAGATAATTAAATGAAGAAGTTTTGATTTAGTTATAAAATTTGATTGGCATCTCTCCTTTAAGTGTCATTTTTTTTTAAAGTTCACATCTTTTTTTATTCCTCCATTCAAATATTTTATTTTTAAAAATTTGCTCAATTAAAAAGTTCCATGTTTTAGTCACTTTCCTTTTTATTCGCATTCCTTTTTTTTTTTTTTTAAACTATTACAACTTTGTCTATCCACTATTAATTCAAATCAAATAGTTCCTCTCACACCATTTAATAATCATAAATGGAAATCCAAAATTCAAATAATTTTTAAACTTAAAGGTTTTCATCAAACTATAATGGGCACTAATAATAAACCTATCATAGAGGTATACAAATTTAAATGGTTTAGCCATTGTGATAAAGCATTTGTATGATTATGTATTTATGTATAAACTAATATAATCCTTCCCATAAAATCTACTAAGACACATAATAAAATATGGACCATATGTGAAACACTCTTTGGGTAAAAGGATGTGATGTGAGTATTTTGATCCTATGTGACTTTGACACACAACATGATTTATTCACTAAGATTAAATCTATGAGGTTGTATTTGAAATAATTTGGATTAGATAGTAAAGATGATCAACTTTTTCTATTTATTCTCTCCAAATTGGGTCCAAATTACTCTATGTTTGTGTCCACTATCCATGCCATAAAAACTTATCTTAGAGAAACATGGAAGATACCTTAGATAAAAAAAACTACTTAACTCTAGAGGAAGATAAGATGATACAAATGTACACATTGAATCATAAAAAACTCAATCCCTAATTATTTTGATTGGGAAAGGGAATGATTCAAATAAGTAAGAGAAGAAATACTATAAAAAGAATCAATAAAAGGATCAAAATCCTCCCACCTTTAAATCAAAAATTGAAACCTCTTCTTCTAGTGTTAATCCTAAGGAAGAGAGGATAAAATGTGGACATTACTCAAGAAATCATGACAGAATTAAATGTTCAAAAAATTAGATTAACCACCTACGTAGCCTTCTTGAGAAAAAAAATATAGGTGTTCCTGATTATATCAAACTAAGTTCATCAACCCCAAATTACTCCAAGGTGGATGATAATGGTAAATAAAAGGATAATTATAATGGTAAGGATAAAATGAAAGGCAAGGCCATAATTACAATTATTCCTCTAACTCCTACATGGTTTACTGACTTTTATGTTTCACATCACATGACTTACTCATAGATAGAGTTCACTTCCTTGGAAACATGTGACATGTCCACTATAAGATTTGGTGATGGCACTTATATAAAGGTTTTCGATATATGATCTATTAAATTGAGTGGTGAAACACTCAGTACTAATCTGACTATTTACTACCTTTCCATTAATCTCCTATCAGTTTACCATATCACTTACATTGGTCTAGGCATGTGATTTGAGTTCACTCTAGATTAATTTTATGCTAAAGAGTCATATAATGATACTATATTGGTAGTGATACTATTCAATCATCAAACTCGAATGTATACCTTATCACACTTTATCCTTGACTCTCCTTTAGATTATTTTTCATTGAATGCAACCTAAAATTAATGACATTTCTATGTTTAAGCATATCTTTGATGATGAGAAATCCTCTTCTAGAATATATGACTATATTAGGGATAGGGATAAACTTCCATCATCTCTTTGTCACCTTCCAGATATCAAGGAGTTATTTCTTGATCCACCTTCTCATGGACCACTTCAGACATGAAAGTGAGCATGTGCATTGATTGAAGACTCATCAGACATCAGGTAGTCTATCACATAGCTACACGATATTTTTAAATTCCTTATTATCTTCTACTTCTAATGCACCATAATTACATGGAGCATTTGGACCATCTATTATGCATGAGGAGAATAGATTATTATATAGTAATGATACCTTGTTTAGAGATCCATCAGGGACTTGGGAGACACAATCACTATGCCAATGTGATCCACTCTTCACTGCATCAAACTATTGATCCAAAATCACTCCAAAGAGTTCCTTTATAGGATATAGGGTGCATATAGGTAGTTGTAGATTTTAGTGGGGATTTTTATCCCTCTCTTCTTCTTTTCTCTCTTTCTTAGGTGGGAATTTTTTCTACTAGTTTTTTCCTTTTTCCACTTTATAGGAGTTGATTTGTACATGGGTACCTCATCAATTCTTGTTATTAGTACCCATTTCTTGTACCCACCTAGTCTATGCTTCCAAGGGGTATTAGTGTAGGATATTTAGTTTCCTTTTATTTTTTATTTAGATTATTCCTTCACATATGGATTATTCTAACACTTGAGTTAGCCTATTTAGGTGTACTTAAACATAGGGAGTTACTCTCATTAATTATCATTTTCTAGTGGATGTTATTATTTGATTGGTCATTTCAAAATTAGGATTGACATGACTATTATATGCCCTTAGTGAAATTTCATGGAAGATTTACACATTTTAAATTCCTATTTATACATATTGATTTGAGATATATTCATATGGACATTATGCTGGATGATTTGTTCATGTGTTTTATAAAATATTCTAATTTTATTGTTTAATTCTCTTTTAACAACTCTATGAAATTGTTTTCCTTCTATTCATGAACTGGTGTTTGCATTTGACCTAGAGATACTAATGGTTGCTCTACCAATGTTTTCCTTTTTTACAATATTATCCTTTAAATTTTCCTTTTATTACATTAATATTGTCTAGCATTTCTAAAAATGCTCTACTAAATAGAGACAATAATTATATTATTCAACTAGAAAATGGTAAAATAAAAAGAATAATGAAATACCCAAGATTTACCTCCCCACACATACCCAACATAATGAAATATATGGAAATGTACCAAACAAAAATAACAACAAAAAATAAATACCTAAATCTTGCCAATTAATGTATACCCAATAGGAGGGAATCTATGGAAATGTACAAAAAAAAAGTAAGAAGCGTCATCAAAACTAATGCAAAGCACCCCTATATAAATTTATTCTTAGAATAATTTTATTAAAATATCATTTTAATATTAAATACACTAAAAATATAAACACATTAATATGTATTTAATCAAGAACTAAGAATAAATTATATTTCCAAAGATATAAGCTCATCTTCCTCTTTTTCCATCCTTTCCATATGATATTTCTAAATAATACACATATAGCTTATGATTCCATGTCATTACTTATAGTTTTGTATAAATAATCTAATAAAACTAAACATCTAAAGCAAAATTATATTTAAGTAATTTATAAAATTCACATTCCTATCACTAATAATGAATAGGAGTACATCGATAATCAAAATAATTTACCCCTCATCAAGTATTAGTGTACGTGGAACTTTAAAATTTATTTCAAAATAATATTATTTATTATATTCTTCAGATTATATCACTTATTCAATGTTGTATATTCAATTTAAGTCAACACCTATAGATCATATAAGACACAACAAATGTTATTTAAGGAGCTAGAAATTATGTAATTTTGTTTTTGGTAAAGTGGGGTTTTATAAAGTGAAAGATAATAAGTAGATATTCATACCTCACAATAAATAAATGTATGTTGACTTTATATCACATTTAATTCAAAAAGTGTTTAAAAAATAATATAATATTTTTGGTGGAGGTGATGATGGAAAATCAGGTTGGGTGTTCCTTCATATGGCATTGCAAATAGTTATGTGAGGAGGAGACATTACATTTCATGTTGAGCTTTATTAATGACAAATTTTTGGGGAAGGGAAAATTAATATAAGACATGAAATTATGGAAATATTTCAAGGTGAGTTGGGTGGTGATATTGATAGGAAATGATAGGGTATTTTAGGGGAGGGTCTCAAAAAAACATGTACTGATATACATGAAAATTTTAATGACATCTTGTAGATGTTAATGCAACCTATATTCCAATAAAAAAATTTAGTTACCCAATATGTGATTGAAATAGGTGTCATCTCATTCAAAATAATTGTTAGATATCCAATGACTCCTTTAAAAATGTAAAAAAAACAACAAGTGCTACTTTATCCAAGTGTAAATATAATTAGATGAAAATGATGAATCTTTTACTTATATAAAACCTATGTAGATGACTCTAAAACCAATTAAAATAAAAATAAAAAGGCTAATTGAATGAGATATTCTTACTATATAATATGATAGATCGATGAAATATGTCATGTGAAAATAGATATGGATACAATTATTTCCAATATTTTTCCATTTTCATTTTGAGTAACAATAATAGTGGTGATTAGATTTTAAATAGTAGTGGTCATTTCTCTTTATTTTATGAAAACAGGAAATGTGAAAATGTCACCAATACCACAAGCACTTATAATTTACGGTATTCTATTGAACCTAAGTTTGAATCCCCGCTAGTCTTTGCATACACTCTCCTAGTACTATGGTTGTCTGATGTATCTAAAAGTAGGTACCACACCATTTTTTATAGATTCCTATATGGAGGATACATTTTTTATACTGAAGAGTGTAAGTTATATTAGAATCTATGTCATTTGTTTCTTGGTAAGGTAGGGTTTTATAAATAAAAAAAGTGTAAATTGGTAGTTTTAGTTTATCCATAACTCATCACCATTGACCCCATATAACCTTTTCTGTGTATTGTCTCAAAATTTAAAATTATAGAAAAATTTTGGTACTCCATTTAAAATTTTAAACATTTCAAATTGGAGGTAAAAAATCTAAGTTCAAAGAAGTCTAAACAAATTAGTTTAAGTTGGAAGAATGAACATTTAAGTCTAAGTCATAATTTGAAACATGCTAAGTATATATATGAGTACAACACCTATAAAAAAAGCCTTCAAGTCTTACCATTCATCATTTATAATGGTCGATTACTTTTCATGTTGGGGTTTAATTACCTTGATATTTATTATTTTTTATCCATTGTTCTTCACTTCACTATTTTCATTCAAACTCTTTGGTTTTTATTCTTGTTTAGGTTCTAGCTCCTTATTTTTGCATGTTTGGTCATGATTTTTATGTGAATTTATTATTCCTTTAAATCAACATTCCATGTGTGTTCGTCCTTGTTTTGAAGATAAGTTTTTTGGTACACATTAGGTTTTTTTTCATATTTTCCTTGTTGGTATTTTATCCTTGAAGCATTCAATGGGAATTAAATATTACCGATCACCTCATAAGATCTAAGCACCTTAATGCAGTCAAATGAGCTTGATCCTTTTTAAACACATAGTAGAGTTAAATCTTTACTAATATTCTACTGGGATATGACACCTATTTCATGCTCCCTTATTTTTTACTCATCAAGATCTAATACTTGTGTTGTAGCCTCTAGATTCCATCTTAGCAGATCCAAGCCCTATGCTACATTCATCAAGATCTAACCCCTATTTATCAACTCCCTTTTAAGACTTCTTTATTTCCTCTTCTATGATTCTTTCAATTAAAAATGTAATATGTTATGAAATATGAATAATAAAGGAGATACAAGGTACCAATAGCATGGGGTCACTCCAAAGTCCAATCTCAAATCCAATGTAGACTGGATTACAGACCCCAATATTGGCCATACTGACATGGTGGAATTTTAGAATAGGTTTAACATTAAGCACAAATTAGACTACATGCAAAATATATATGATAATATCCTACCTCAAGAAGGTATTTTTTCAATAATATTTCAATATCTTGAGTTGGTGTTGACTCTAAAAAGTCACTATGATAGGGAAAAATTGGAGGTTAAGAAATAAAAATATGAATATCTCTTACACTTAGGAACATATAAAATTGAAGATATGATAATATCTCCAAATCATAACACATTTGTTGACCTCTCTTAGAAATTTTCTAAGAAATTTTGGGAATCAAATATAGTTTCCTATTCTAAACAATTAAGTAAGTATTGGTTGGTAAGGCTTAAGTCTTCTTCCATGAGAGCTCACAAAGCACACTCATAATTCAAAATAAAACATCAAATATATTATCACTATCTTAAATAGTGTCGTTGGGAATCCCATGAAAAAATATTATCAATAGTGGATGTACATATATCTTCAAATCATTCATGAAAATAATAAAGTCATCAATTGGGTTAAAATAATTAGTGTTCCATCGATAAATAGTTATGTCAAGTCTACAAAATTAGAAACATATATATGACATCATATCTAGAAAATTTATTAGTACACAAAATAATATATAGTGGTTTAACTATAGTTGAATACATTTATTTCTCATAGGTCTATGACTTTTATCCTCAACTCACATTGGAGTAAAATTCCATAACTTTTTTTGAGTCAAAAAATTTATATGCAAGAAATTTATAAAATTAACATTCATAGAACTTAATAATGAATATGATTTCATTGATTATCAAAATTAATCTACCCTTATCAAAGTATTATTATACATGAAACTTTCAAATTGATTGTAAAATGTCATTACTTTTTATTTTATTCACATTATATCACTTATTAGATGTAATCTATTCAAGTTAACTTAATACCTATCTATCCTATAATAAACATCAAATGTTATCTCATTAGTAGTTGTCCCAAAGGTGTAAGTTATGCCAAAATGATGTAATTTATTTTGGTAAAGTGGGGTTTTAAAAGAGAAAGATGGAAATTATAAATTCTTACTTCATAATAAACTAATTAATGTCAACCTAATATCACATATTGTGCTCAAAGTGTAAAGAAACAATAATCGGGTATTTCTATTGGAGGTGATGGTGGAAAATAAGGTTATGTGTTCCTTCATATGGCATGGCATTGAGATGTGTGATGAGGATACATTCCATTTCATGTTGTTATTCAAAAATGATAAAGTGGTGGGGAAGGGAAAGGCCATACAAAAAACGAAAGCAATGAAATATTTCAAGGTGACATGAGTAGTGATATTGAGGGGAAATGATAGGGTATTGGGACAAACTAAAAAAATCCTACATAATAAACATGAAAATTTTAATGACATGTCATAGATGTTAATGCAACATATATATTCCACTAAAATATTTTAGTCACCTAATACACAATTGAAATAGGTGTTAGATCATAAAAAATAATTGTTAGTTATATAATGACTCCTTTAAAAATGTCAAGAATGCACTAGGTGTCAATTTAGCCAAGTCTAAATATAATTACATGAAAATGATTACTAATTTACTTATATAAAACCTAGTTATATGACTTTAAAACTAATTAGAATAAAAATTAAATAGTTTTATTGAATGAGATATTATTCCAATATAGTATAATGACCTAATATAATATGAAATATGAAAACATATATGTATACAAATATCTAAATTTTTTTCCATTGTCATTCTATGTAACAATAAAAGTAGCGATTGTATTTGTAATAGTAATTCTCATTTCATGTTATTTCATGAATGGAGGAAAGGTGAAACTATCTCCAAGGCCACGAGTGCTAACAATTTTATGTATTCTATTGGACCTAAGTTTGAATCCCTGTTAGTATCTGCATACACTCTCCAAGCACTATGGTAGTTTGATGTATCTAAAATTAGGTGCCACACCATTTGTTATAGCTTCCTATGTGGAGGCTACATTTGATAAACTAAAGAGTGTAAGCTTTGTTACAAGGGAAGTAATTTATTTATTTTTAAAGTGAGGTTTATAAACAAAAGTAATGTAAATCAATAGTTTAACCTTACTCAAAACTCATCAACATTGTCCCTATTTAACCTTTTATATGTGTTTTCCCCAAATTAATAATTCTATTAAAGTTTGGGTACCCCATTTAAAATTTTAAGCAAGTTGGTTCAGAGGTCAAAAATTAGCTTTAAAACAAGTGAAAATGAAGTGGTTTAAGTTAGAAGAACGAATGTTTAAGTCTAAATCAAAATTAGATGCCTACTAAGTAGACATCTAACTCTGATGCTTGCAAAACAAACCTCAAGATCTGAATTTACATCATTTATGAGGGTTGATGCCTATGCATGTTGGGGTTTAATTACATTTTTATTTATTATTTTTTCCATTGTTCTTCACTTCATTTATTTTCACTTAGAAGTTTTTGTTTGTTTTAATTTGGGTCCTAACTCCTTATTTTCACTAGTTTGGTCATGTTTTTTACTTGAATTACTTACTTCCTCCATTAAACACTCTAGATTTATTAATCAATATTTTTGAGTTAGGGTTTTAAAATAATTTACTTATTGTAATTTTCTCCTAGAAGCATTCAATGAGATTTAAACCTTGACAAACACATAGTAGTATCCAAGTCTTTTGAATTAGTCAATGGAGTTTGAGCCCTCCTAAACACCTAGTGAAGTTTAAGCCCTATTAGGAACCTACTGGGATACCACACATGTTAGATACTACCTTATTTTTGACTCATTATGATCTAAGATCTATGTTCCAAATTCATGATTCCATCTTAGTGGAGATTGAATCCTAGGTTGCACTCATGAGGATTTGACCCCTATTTAGCACCTCCATACTTTTTCCTTATTTAGTTCCTCTTCTATGATCCTTTCAATTCCAAAATTAAGATTTCAAGAAATATGAAGAATAAAGGAGAAATGAAGTAACAATACCATGAATTCACTCTATAGTCCAATCTTGAATCCAATGTGGATCAGATTATAGAAACTAATCTAGGCCATATTGATATGGTGAAATTTTAGAACATGATCAACATAGAGCATAAATCAAACTAGTTTCAAAGTTTATATGATAGTGGACTACCTCAAGAAGGTAGTTTTTCAATATCAATTTAGCATCTCAATTTCATGTTGAATCTAACAAGTTATTACAGTAAGGAAAACATGGAGGTTAAGAAATCAAAGGATGAATATGTCTTATGGTTAGGATTAGATAACATTGAAGATATGGTAAGGATTATATATCATTATTTCTTTGTTAACCTTTCTTCTAATTCTAATAGGCAATTTTGGAAATAAAATATAATTTCATGTTCTAGATCACTGAATAAACATTGGCTAGTAAGTTTTGATGCTTCTTCCATAAGAGTTTGCAATATTATGGCTCCCTCAAAATTAAACATAGATATCAATGACATTATCACTAAATTGAATAGGGTGTTTATGAACCCCACAACAAAATATTATCAAGAGTGGATATACAAATGTCTAAAAATCATTCATAAAAATAATTAATTTATCAACTAGGCCAAACTAATTAGTAATTCCATCTATAAGTAGTCATGCAAAGTCCATAAAATAATAATATTCCATGACTTCATATCTAGTATATTTAGTAATGTGAAAATTAATATAAAATATATTAACCATAGTCAACTATATGTCTTCTTCATGGATATATGAATTTTATCCATAATTCACATTAGATGAAAATCCCCAAACTTTCATAGATTCAATGATGCCTTTTTATAGTACACTATCTAAATGATTGAGGTAAATCCATAAAATATCAAATTTTATGTTTATACCACCATATATATTTCAATATGAGGAGGATGTTTATTTCAATTAAACACCTTCTCTTAATAAAGGCTTGTGGGTGTCAAACTTCCCCATATATGCTACAATTTTTTATTGATAATAGGTATGACCTAATGGAGTTGGGGAAAAAACAATTTAAACAGATAAGTCTATAACCACCAAGCTTAAGTTCAAATCATATTTTCCTATAAATATTTGGAGGTACACCTATGCCACACTACATAAGGAAAAAACTATTGAAATATAAATGACCAATGCCACCCTTTGGCCATTCCATAATATACCTTTATTTAGTTGTCAAGGAATGATGAAATATTTTAAGTTCTGCATATCAACACATATCATCCTTTGAAAACCATTAGATGGATTGTAATGATGAAAAGGAAGTAATATTTTGTGATTACTCTCATTTCACACATGAACAAGTGATTAATGAAAATATAGCCTTTATTCATAAGGATTTTGAGGATGTCAATGAAATTATAGATCTTATTTATTTTGAGTAGAAATAGAAGCAAAGAATTTTACTCAAGTGGATTATATCAATCTAAACCCAAGATCCTTGGAGGATAGAGAATGGGAAGTTCTAAATAGAACCACATCATGGCTAGAAATCAAAGGAGTTAATCTCAAAAATGTTGGATTTTCACCACCATTAGGAGTTGCAGATATAACACGTGAACAAAATAAATATACTAAAGAGAAAAAATATCTTGTAAATGCCTCTACTAGCGTTTTAATATCCCAAAAGTGATCTAGTAAAAATTCCATTAAAAATAGATTTGAGGACGTTAGCTAATGTCAAAGAAATTCTTTGTGTCTCTATGGTTCTAATTGATCCATCTAGAAACACTATCCATTCTCAAAGGTTTATCAAGATTATTTAATTGTATTTCATGAAATTTTATCATTCCTTGGTGGCTTTTATACCTTCTCATTCTTCTATGTAACCACCTCATCCTTTTGTTGAGATATCAAATTTACATGTTCAAGTTATGTCAAAAAATGTAACATCACCTCCATCCATTATTCTAAATTTTGAGACTAAGATCCAAAAGTCAATTGAGGAAAAGATTCAATGAGTTAAATAAATTAAAGTAGAAGTTGTTATAGTATACAAATCTTATAAAAAAAGGAAATTAATAAATTGAGAGAATTATTTCCAAAATTATACGCTTTCACTAGAGCTGATGCAAATATTCTAGGCATAGAAGGAGTCATAACTTAAAAATTTGAGGGATATTTAAATGAGTTCTTGGGCATGGCCATGTTTAGAATTTGGGTTCTATAAGAATCCCTTAGAAAGACTAAGGGATCACAATTATTGGTATTTTATATCACATGTGATATTAAATATGTAGTTGAAAGGCTCCCTTGATCATTTATTGATGATAATATAAAAGTGTTTTCTTTAGAAAAAAATCATGTGACTATGTTTTTGAACATTTATTAATGTAAATTTCATGGTTCGACACCACCATTTGGAGCACGTAGAGTGTCCTTACACTATTAATATAATTCATCATAATATTTTCTAATATTATGAAGTTATCATTTCTCCTACTATTATCTCGTGTGATGATACATTCCTATTAGGCATTCCTCTTACTGTTTCAGATCCACCCATTTGGGATGAGTTTCTACTAGACCTTACATGTCTTTTTATAGAATCCAATATAGTTCATATATTTAATGTTGTTCTTCTTTTTACATAGTCATCATAGATTTATATTTCAAAGTATTATATTAACTCCATTCATAGTTGAGTTCCTATTATGTTATTTGGTAACACATTCAGAGATCATTGATGATCCACCATTTCTCATGGGCCCTCATTCTTCAATTTTGAGGGTCACTGAGTCATGCTCACCACTTCACATGGAATTTCATTTATAAAATGTTCCATGTCCTTATTATGACATGGTATCAATGGATGATGATCCATGCTATACACTTCACAAGGACATTATTTTAATGAATGTTCCATGTCCTTTTTTTGACTAGTCTACATTGGTGGCATTACTTTTAGTTCTTGTGCATGATCTTCCACACCTATGACATTATTTAGGTTTAGACTTGTTACTTTTAGATATACATATTACTACCATCATATTCCATCATGGAATGGATATAATTTTAGATCATTTATTTTATTTTTTCACATGTAAAGGGTAGAAACAATGTTAAAAGCAATGGACCTTCTTCAATATTTAAAAAGATGACATTACTATCAACATTGATCATTTTATGAGATATTTTCTGGGTACAAGCTACTTCAACATCATATTTTATAGTTAATTTTATATAGGTCTTTTTGTTATATACCTGAGTACCTGATTAGTCCCATTTATTGAGAGTTGATTATGTTACATTAAGCGAGGGTTTTAATATAGTTTTTATCTTGATATAAATTTTTAATTCACATGTGTTTTCACCTTATGAAAATATTAAAGGTCAATTATTAGATCATTTATGAGCCCATTATTCATTTATAAATGGATGAGGTCACCATAGTGAGTGAATGGGGTCACCATCTCACTTTGTCTAGTAAGTTTTAGGGTCCCCATTCCACTTTGTCTCCTTATTTATCACTTCACTATGGGTGGGGTAGGACACCACTCTCCTTTATATACTTAGTGGTAACTCCACTCACACAACCTTTATAATGAAATAGCTTTATAATTATTGGGAGTGAGTTGAGGAAGTCTTACCAATGAGTTGTGACAATTATGAGATAATAGAGTTGTGATTTATTTGAATTGTAAGCTTTGTGTAATCAATTATAAATAAAATATATCTCAATTATGCGCATGTTTGAATTCATTCTCAATAACATGTTTCATTATTTTCTTATGCCTTCATAATATTAAATTTGTGTTTTCAAATGACCAATCTTCGATCATAGACAATGTTATTATAATTGTCATCATACCCAAGTGATTTCAAGGAGGAAGGATAGATATTAGGTTTAGAGTATATAAGACCCTCCTAAAATTTCACACTCCTTTAAATGATAAAGCCATGCATGGTAGGATGAATAATCATGTATCCCTTAACACCTTTTGTATACCAACAAAGATGCAAGGCCTACTTTGAGGTACCATGGCCTTATGTTTCTTTTTAGGAATGTGATAAAAATGCATAGATCTAAAGACCCTAAAGTGCTTAATTATGGGATTTCGATCAATTTAAGTTTCAAAATTAGTGATTCATTTCAATTATTTATGAGGAATATGGTTATCGATATAACATATATAATTAATGGCTTACACACAATGTTATGATTCAAGATATTTGAGTGAATCATGTGATTTGGAATTTCCTTCAAAGACCTATTTTTACATTTTGTAACACCATTTTGTTGAGGACTATATGGAACTGTAAGTTGGACATCAATGCCTTATGACAGACCAAAATTGATCAAAGTGATTAATGACATACTCACCACCATTGTTTGTGTATGAAACCCAAATGTTTTTCATTAATTTTTAATGAATAAGAGCCTTAAAATCCTAAAAATAGTTAGATTTCATACTTGTGTTGAATAAAAAAACATCAAAGAATACCTAGAGAAGTTATTACTGAAGGGAATCATGTATCTAGTCTTGTTGATTGAAGGCTTTGGTAATATCCTTGAAATGTCACTATGAATCAAATCTTAAATATGCATAGCTCTCGATTATTTTCATCTGTCAAAATTATCATCAAGATGTTTACCAAGTACACAACATTTACAAATATTGTTAGAAAATTGAAGTTGAGGCAAATTTGTAACCATGTGTTTATTGAGTTATTATTAGTGATAGTTGAGATGTCCATATCACTCATTTCATATTTTACTCACCACATTAAAATGAGTTTAGCAATAAATTAAAAGGTTGATCAGGACAAAAGTGTGATAATGTATACATTCATGATTGGTGATCTAATTTTTTAAATTTGATTATATAATCAATATGAAACTCCATAATGGTCACTAAATATGGGGTGAACTCAACTCTCTTGACTCTTCCAATATGGTTGATTTGGTAAACTAATAGGATATTGGTTATTAGTGAGGGAACACATAGAACATTCTCAAATGTCTCATCAGTCACTTCAACAAATCCTGTTCCACAAAATTCAACATAAGTATTATTGCCTATTAAAATGGAATGCATAATACATGTCTCTATGGATGAGAATAAGTCTCATGAATAATCCATGTGGTGTGTGACACCAAAATAAATCCCCCATATGGATTGCTGAGATGTAACTGCAACAAAGGCCTTATGCTCAACTTTACCTTTACTATTGTCTTTTTTCCTAGAAGACTTCTATACCGATTAATAACGTGTGATGAAATCAGTGACATTGATTTTTTTTATCAATCATATTATTTAATTGGTCAACATGTTTCTTCATACACATATATTTATCATGGAAAACATTCTTGTAATAGGCATATTTAGCCTTCTCTTTCTTGATTTTTCCCACCTGAAGAGGAGGACTCATATATTTTTTAAATTATCATTTTATTTTTTACCATTCCATTACTTTTGGTTCTTATTTTATTTTTTATCCTTACTCCTTGAGTTTTTCTATTTAGGATGACTCAATAAGGCATGTGATTTAGAAGATTAGATGGGCTTCTCTTGATCCCTATTCAAGACTTAAGATGACATAGTCCATGCATCTCTCAGGGAACTCTTGTCATAATAAAGGCAAATATAAACATAATATAATTAGGACATAACTTAACAATATTAGAGAGAATCAATTGTTCATATTTATTTTCTATGATACATAATTTTAATTGCAACTGATGTGACTTAATTTGGGTGAAAAAAAATTGAATAGTTTCAAATATGCCTAGACTCAAACAAAGGAGATCTTTCTCTAACTCATGACCTATCATTACATCCTAATTTGAAAAGATTCATTCCAAAAGAATCCAAATCTCGTATGGTATTTTATAAAATTTAATATGAAAAAAAATTGTGATAAAATTACAAACACAAAAGATCATAGCTTTCATCACACCTATTAAACCACTTAATTTTATTTACATCAAGTGGTAGTATAGTTTCCATGTTCATAGTTATCCTATGTAAACCTTTTCTACCTATATAAAAAAAAATCACTTTAGATTTATAGTGGTTATAACTGAAAGGATTGACAGGTGGAACCAAGTGATCCATTATGTAGTGTGATATATTAGGGTTGCATAGTTGAATGTGCAAGAAGAAAAGAATGATCACCACAAAACCCCCTGTGAAACAATCAATAATTACCCACCCAAACCCCTTCCACCCCAGTACCCCCCTTCATGTTTGTAATTACAATCCATGCTCGATTGATGGATGTCATAGTTATCAAATAGTGTGTCCATGAGTAATTAGTGTGATGATGTCAAAAAATAATGATATACATGATATTGTAAACATTAGAAATGAGGGACACAAACATCATCCAATAATTCATCTATGAGGAGTACATGTGAAAAAATGGGTAAAAGAATAAAGGATAATTAGAAATATTATTTTTATTGTGAGGGGATTTGAACTCAAACTAAACCAAACCCCACTCTCTATCTTTTTAAAGTGAAAATATAAGGATCATGAAAAAATAATAAACAATACCATCCTTTTAACCCTTTACAATAATTCACAATAATATTTTTTTCATAATAACAAGAATAAAAAAAGGTTCCCCAATTAATTAATAATAGTTTCCACTAATTATAAAAAATTGTTTAGTGGGGCTCAACCCCTTGGCCACCTCTTAGCCCAATGTATTAACGAAAGAATTTATAGCCAACAATGGTATTTTTAGTTTGAATAATGTAAATAAAACAAATGACTTATATTTTTGAATATTATAATTTAAGTTAAAAAGTAAATTTTAACAACTTATGAAATTGTGGAATCATTCAAACTATGGTTTTGTGGTTTAATAAACTATTGACCATCTATTTGATCCAAGTTTAAAACCCTTATGTCTAGGTGGAGGATATTTGAAAGAGGTTGTCTAGAGAATACAAGTAAAGGTGAAGTAAGTCATAGCCTAAGGAGAACAATAGGTACATTCATAACATCACTAGATTAATACTTGGAGCATATAATTAGTGGAGAGATGGTGAGGGAAGTGATGAATAGTCCATGTGAAAACCAACTTGAAAGGGTTGTGAAACCATAAGTTTTATAGTTTACATCATACATAGGATTTGATCATGGGTGCCAAGGTGAAATGCATCAGTTTTCAATCCAATGAAGGATAACTAAAAGGTGGTAATCATTGAGTTAAGTGGTATAGAGATCGGGACTCAACTCAAAACCATTGAGTGGATCTTTATTATTTTTTTAGTTACCAATTACATTTAGACTACATCGATACCCATTTTTTTATATATAATGGATTATCAAAAAAAATATAAATGCAACTAAGTTTTGATATAATTCTTAAAAAAATGTAGTCTAGTAAGTTAGACCAACAATTTGAGTAGAGAATATGTTTAAAGGATGGTTTCACCATGAGATGGATGAAGCTAGCCCCTATAACACCTTAGAATTGCACCTTATTATATATTTATAGATTAAATAACATAGAAAAAATATATATGCACCAACACATGAAAATGTATTTGACATAGGTGGATTAAATTACAAATACGAAATCAACCCAAGATTAAAAAATAAAACAAACCAATGTTGTTCATTTACCATAACTTTACTGTAATACCATGATGGAATTATCCATGATTAAATACTAGTCATTTGAATACATGAGCTCAATCTTGAAAATGTATAAGCAAAGATATAACCTTATTATTGAGAATAAAATCAAATGTGAATATAATTAAGATAGATTATATTCATAATTACATTGCACATCGCTTAGAGAAGAGGTGCTTAAATAGGTAGAGTGAGTGAATTATACACTCAGTAGATAAAGTGCAGTGATGGATCCATCTACTCATTAGTGAAGTTTGCACTCATTAAACAAAATGTCGTGGTAACCCCATCCACTCAATAGTTGAGGGTACACTCACTAGAGAAGGTGGAGTGGTGACCCATCCACTCAGTATTGAAATAATTATATCATAAATCTCTTAAGTGACCTCATAAATCAACATAAGCATGGATTAAAGATGAGTAAGAAAAATATCATAAAAGAGGTAAAATAATATACACTAAAAATATCCTCAAACCTTGAATTCACTGCATCATCATAAAAAATTTGTTGTATGTAGATCTTTTTACCACTTATCTAATCATCTTTCTAATATTTTTCAACTTTATCATACTAGTGATGGAGGTAATTATTATAATTTTCCATACAAACTTAATGTGTCTCATTTGAATAATAAGGATTGTATAGCTTCCCTTAGGGCTCTCTAGAATTTGATCATAAATCCTCAAGAGTGGGTAAGTTAGATCCTTTGGTGGTAATATACATTTGATAGATGCACTTCTCTTCTTTGATATTATGGTAAAAATGTTTCTTGGGCCAAGAAGAGGAATAAAAGGTATATAAGAATAAGTATTGAGGAAGGATGTAAACTCCTCCACTCAAATCCGTTGGATGAAAGTATTCAAAATATGGTGATTATTACATAAAATTAGTTAAGGGAATTTAAAATTTATTATGGATAGGGGATTGAATATCATCTAGTCTTAATCGGATTAAATATGGAGATAAAGGCTCTAAATTATTATTTCAATACCTAAATTACAAACACCAAAAGGAGAGGATAATGTCCATATTAGACCACAATGGGAAATGCTGATCCTATTCTACTACAATTTGAAATGTATTCAACCATCATTTTGAAAATATTTTCATTGATGAGAACATGTAATTTGTTGCCTAATTGAATCGAGCAGTGTGATGAGCCATTGTATTCCCACTAGGATTATGCAAGATATGCACAATCATATTGATAATTTTCTAACACCTAAGGAAATAAAATACACTCTTTTATCTATGGCATATCAAAAAATCCTAGTTTAGATATTCTTACCACTAAAATTTTCAAATCCATGTGTCCTAGTATTCATAATGACTTTTACCAAGATTATCTCAAGGCTAAAAATAGTTTGCTTGGTACCTTCATCATCCAAATGTTGATAAATATAATTCCTAAAGGTAATAATACAAATATAATTATTGGTTGGAGACCCATCACTCTGCTCAATACCTCTTATAAGATCATTACCAAAGCTATTACTGATCTTGTTAAATTAGTGGGGAAAGATATTCTTAGATCTAAGCAAGCATGATTTATTCATGGAATGTTTTTTTCAGCCAATCTAGTGTTCAATTGGGAATACGTAGATTAGGAAAAAATATCTCAAAACTCATTAATTGTTAAGCTTGACTTTGAAAAAACCTATGACAAAATCTAGTTATCATTAACTTTTAATGTGTTAAGTTGTCTAGAGTTTGTAAAAAAAATATTCACCATGTTAAAATGTTGTTTAATAATGCCTCTGCTAGAATTATATTGAATGGTTCTCTCACTAAACCCTATGCTTCAACGATCCATTTACCAAGGCTATCCTTTAGCTCTTTTTCTATAAGTTTTGGTTTTAGATTATTTTAGATACTTGATGCAAGGGGAATATACTTATAATGTTATTAAATGGATTACCCTCCTAATGATTCTTATTCCCTTAACTCTTATTTCATATATAATAATATTAATTTTATTCACAATAATGTAAAGAAAATAAACAATGTTATGGGTATCCTTGAGCTATATTTATTTTAATGGTCTAAAATATTGATGCATAAGGTTGAATGTTTTATGATTCAAAGTTATCCCATGCCCCATTAGATTCCTATTAAGTAGAAACATATTCAACATGGAATAATTACAAGGTATCTAGGCATATTATTTGGATTTTAATTTTCTCTTGATGACATGTGGAACTAGTTTTTGAACAAATTTAATTGATTTTCCAATCTTGATGTCCACAATGTCACCATGTCATTTGGTCTTATGAGTTTAGGGCTTGAGGGACATGCAATGGGATCTCAAAAATGTGGTAGGACTTCTTGGATTAGATAAGTTTTAATTACATTTTATAGGTAAATTGAGATCCATCATCACCGACCCCATCTCACCAAAGTATATATTATAACTTACATGTATCTATGTTACCTATATATTAACACCTCAAACAATTACATGCCAATGATGATGAGGAGAAATGATAGAGTATTTAAAGTGATATTATACACTACAATTCCCATATAATAAACATAACCCAACATCAGGGTGATTGGTCCCAGGTGTCAAGGAGAGTTGTTAGGTTTAATTCTCAAGTAGTAGGGTTTATCCACATCATACACTTAAATCACCTACCAAAAAATTCATCAAAATAAAGTGTTTTGGATTTAATTTACACACTATGGACATTATTATTGAAATTTATGAAATGAATTAATCTTTTTATGAGTGGTTGTGATATGTTCTAAAATTAAATTTCCCTTTCTAACATAGATTTAATGTTAGTTATTATAAAGATATTATCTAATATATAATAATATTATATATTATATAATATATAAAAATATTATATTCTATAATATATATTAATAATACACTATATAATATATATTCTAATCTACTTTTAAATTTTCAAACATTGAAATTTTGAAAAAAAAACCTAATTAGTGAAGATATAGAGCTTGTCGGGCATGGGAGGCTATGAAATTTTAGAAAAAATAAGGAGAACCATATATATTTACACTAAGAATTTTAATGATCCCAAAAATTAGATTAATGTGTACTTTGAGCTACCAGAGATTCTCCACAATCTCAACATTAGCCTTTATGCAAGTTTCCTTGGATGATTGATAGATATATCTTCTACATTGAATCTTCAACCTGATGCTTGCACTATGTATAATCTACCCTACCAGGGCCTAATAAAATAGAATCACACCATGTGGTTCAATCATGGGACTCAACCCCTCAGATATCTTAAATATTTTTTCAACCCTATTTTCCTCTCATGCCCCAATTGGACATGATTCAAATGCGTGTCCAAATCTCAGAGAGGGGAAAAGTCTAATAGGATTGGTCAGACATTGGTGAATGGTTGATTGATAGATTTCATTGACTGATTAGGGATCATATGAAATACTAGCTGAGGATCAAATGGTTAGGACTAAATTAAAAGACTTATATAATTTCAATTCACTCTTTAGACCTATACAACAAAGAACAAGGTGATCGAGTTAGTCATAACTAATCATAAGTGGGGTTAGTCAAGAAATGTAACTAAAAAAGGGGGATTATTTAAGATTGATGTGGTATGGCTTGAATAGAATGAAATTTGATGAAATATAATTATATCATCATAAAATGATTTCTATTTGTAAACATGAATAAGATATAATCAATATTGAATGGATTGTATAGTTTGTAACTTTGTGCCTAACTGAGCTCCCCTATGGAAAAGTGATACTCTAGTTCTCCAACTAAGACATGGAATTTAATAGTTACCATTTAAATATAATCTTTATAGACAAATACTATTCCATTTATTAATTAAAACTTATCTTTGGGATAAAATTATAGAAATGTATATTACAGTTACAGTTGTTGTAGATGTTGTGGAAAAGAAATTTTGTCGATCTTCTTTCTTCTAATTTTAAAATATTTACATATTGACCATTCATTCTTGAAAATAATTTAAGTGTAAAATCAGGGGAGATATATATGTCATAGAGTGAGCATACTCTTGATATAACAAATAAAGTAAACCCTTGATGTTCAATGTGTCCAATATCAAATGTGGCTTTATCAAGAGTCATTCATTGTGATTTATTATGGTTAGATCCTATGACATTTGATAGGTAGTTATTGGTTATTAACTCATATAATATAAGGAATTGGAAGATTTGAAGGATTTAAACTATCCCATGGGGTACTAAAGTATTTTTTAAATTCAATAACTATATACATGTTTGATGAAGGTGGCTTTGAATCTACATTGTAGATAATGTGAACAATTTATATAATCAATCCGTTAACTACTCTTGATTTCACCTATAGATTGGAGGTTACCATAAATTTTTATGTTTTACATAGATTCATGATTGATTTAAGTTTAATTTAATTTTGGTTACATGTCTCTATTTATTTGCTTTATTTATCTCTACATATTACAACTAGGATGTTTAACGATTTTAACATTTACTTATTATGAATTGTTGCTAATATGTTATTTTCCTACAAATGTGTTGAGATTTAAAAAATTTATTACTATTATATAGGAATGAATGATGTTTTCCTTAACATGAGAATATTATAGTCTTCCTCTATTGGGTTTTCATTTTTGATGTTGGTTAGTAAATTTTTGAATAGTTGTTAGTTTGTTGTATATGCTTGTTGAGAAAATTTTGTTTTCAATGTGAAAATTATGTCAAATGTTTGCCATAGTGTGTGATCAAAATAATTTCTTGAATACATTGGAATGTCATCTGCACATGGAATTTATCCCAAGTATATAATATGTATAATTGAACAACTACCAAAGTCCTTGTTATTTTGTTGAGGAAAGGCTTCAGGTAATCGATTATTTATATTATCGAGCATCTTTGGGTCTATAAATCTCATTTAAAGTATGAAAACATATTAAATGTGTCTCATTTATTCCTTAAATAATTTTATTACATGCCCATCAAGTTATTTAATTTATTAGATAGGAATGTGGAGGCATGAATGTATAGTTGATGCATTTATCTTAAATCCAATAGCACTAGTTAGAGTACGGATAAGGAAGGGATATTTAATTATAGTTGCAAGTCCATATATATAATTTTTTATGGTACTTATCAAGTAATATTTATATGTACTTGTTGTTTCTTTTATAATCATTCTAAGTGGTGTATTTTGTGTCCTTTTTGG